>JBBPTN010000677.1:0-10890 GCA_038094075.1 Xerocomus spinulosus
GGCTGTACAGCCTGTAGCACTGTGGCAGCACTGTAGTGCCTCTGTACAAGGGGGGACCTTGCCAAGGCCCTGTGACCTCTGTAGTTACCTGTCCAAACCTGTACACCTCCCAGTGAATTTGCTGATGGGGTTCGTCCCACATAGGGTGGTGTCGGTTGAAGTCTCCCATTAGTAGCAGCCCTCCCCTGCCTTCGTCTTGCGCAGTCGTGGGCGGGGGGGAGTTTGCTATGTGCGTCTCGATGGACTTGAGCGTGTCATTGTGTGTTCCGTCGTTGTAGATGTTGTATATGCGTATCGTGCCGTGTTCGCCATGTAGGTCAATGGCCGTGTAGTCGGGGTGGTCGGTTTGGACTACGCTCCATTTGTCTGTGGATAGTCATTTGTTGACGAGTATAATTGACCTCGTTCGAGGGGCATTTTTCCGACCGTGGCATGACGGGTATATCACTGTCTAGTGGGGGTTAGTAATGGTCAGATTTACAGGGTTGATTACCGGTTCTTGGATTAGGGTGAGGTTGTAGGTTCTTGAGTTTAGAAGCATCAGTAGGTGGTGTTGTGCGACAGGCGATTTGTTGATGTTCTGTTGCCATATGCGGAGTTTTTGCGTAGTTGATGGTTGATTTTGTCAACCGTGTTGACTTGTTGATGCTGTGGGTTGTTCAATCATGTTGGGGGGTTGCGTAAAGGTCTTCCATATCTGATAGTTCGTCGGTGCCTGCTGGTTCGGGGGTTGTGGTGGATGGTGTTGTGTTGTCAGTGACTCCGTATCGTTGGTTAGATATCTGCATTTCTGTGTGGGTCAGTGTTCGTGCATTAGTCGTGTTGAATAAGGAGGAGGGAAGTTGGGAGTTGGTGCTTGGTGCGCACTGCGTTTGTATCCAGTTTTGTAGTGTTGACTGGCGGATTTGCGACTCAGGGCCAGGCCATTCTCTGTCTTGTGTCCCTACTGGTGGGTTTGCGCCATGATTTGGGCGGGTATTCTTTCGGGTGTTTCAGTCTGTTCGTGTGCTGGTGCAGGCTTGTGGTTGTGTCCTTTTGGGTGCGGTGTGATGTTGAGTGGTATTCAGTTGGTCGTGGGGCATCCGTTCCTGTCTGTTGCATGGTTGCTGTGGGTTGCGTGTTGCTGGCGCTGTCAGTGCAGTTGGTTTTGGCCGTGTGAATTCCCGTTCGATTACTTCCCACGTCGCTGGGTCGTCCGGGATTGGGTAGAGTCTGTACTTGGCCTCTGTGGACGTTGCGAGTGTCTTGTTTCTGGCTTCGATGAATACTGGGCAGGAGCGGCTCCATGAGGGGTGGCCCTGTTCATCGCAGTTGATGCAAAAGTAGTTTTGCGGATCTGGATTTGGGCATGCATTAGTTCGGTGATCTTTTCCACAAGTTCCGCAAACCGGGTGTCCTTTGGGGCAGTTTTTGGCAATGTGGTCTTGGTCTAAGGAGTGGCAATCGTAGCATCATAGTGGTTGTGGAAGGAGCTTCTGGGCCGTTACTCGTTTTCCTTCGATGGTGGGTCCTGCGGTTATTGCTGTGTTTGTGTCTCGTCGGTTAGTGAAGGCAGCAGTTGCGTGAGCGACGCGTTGTTTTTCTGTTTGGTATTCGGGAGGTTTGATCCATTTGATGTTGTGTATGCCATTGGTTGAGATGCCTGATGCTTGCTCTATGGCCCGTAGTGCTGCTGGGTCTTGTGTGTTTAGCGTGATTGGTGTGAATTCCAGCAGTACACTATAGAGGCGGATGATTAGTTCGCTGCCGGGCATGAATATATTGGTGAAGAGCTTAGTGTTGGTTTCTTTTTTGATCCAGTTTGCCTGTTCGTCTGATTCTAGCTCGAGGCTGATTCTGTTGTTGCGTAGCTTTCGGGTGCTGAGTACTTTTGCGTTTTTTGGGGTTTCGTCTTGGGTTGTTTTCAGCGCTTTGAGTGCCTCGTTGGCCTTCTACACGATTTCCTTTTCCGTTGAGTTGATGGAGTTAGCATCGCACTGGATGGTGACTTGTCTGGATTGGACTTCGTATTGTGTAGGTGCTGCTGGGTGGGGTTTGGTTACTCCCATTTGGAGTGCTTCCACGTAAGTTTGGTGTGTCTGTTTGGATTGGTTAGCTTGGGGGGCGGAGGCTATGGTACGTATTGTGCTCTGCGCCTCGTTTACTGCAAGGTCTAGTGTTTCTTTTGCATCTTTGATTGTGTTGTTGATCTCTAGGGCGAATTCGGCCAGTCTGATAGTTTGTTGGTTTTGATCGTGAAGGATCCGTTCAAACTGGTTGACGAGGAGCGTTACCAGCGTCTGGGGGTCGTCTTGGTTCCTGTGTTTTTCGTCTATTTCCTCTATCAGGATCGAAATAGCTTGTAGGATGTCTCTGTAAATTGCTTTTAAGTCTGGGGCATTGATAGAGAACTCGAGAAGAGCCTGGGCAATATCTTTGCCCGGCATACCATTCGTTGGTACTACGAGGCCATAGTTCCTCAGGATTTTGTGTGCCGCTCCGAGGTTTTTTACATTGCCCCGCTGGCATACGGAGTCCGTACTCTGCGTCGCACTTTCTTCATCGAAGATGTACGTGTAGTTCCCTCTTGTTCTGGGTTGTCGGGCGCGGCCGGTTGCGGTGTCAGCGCAGTTCGGTTGGGAACTGAGTCTTAGATCGGGTGGTGATGGGGTGGGAGACTCTTTCCCCATCTCTATGAACGTTTTTAAATGGTCTTTTGTGTTTATTACTTCCTCTGTGGTGCGACTGGTCCGGGTTCGACGTTTTTCTCGTCGGGGTCCTGGGGGTGCCACTTTCGGGTGGTGATGGTCGCTGGAAAAGCCTGATATGAGATTAGATTACAGATCAAGCGGACTACAATTTTACGAGCGAGTTCCCTCGCTGTAAGACATGCTCCATTAATACCGAGAGCAAGAAACTATTCTCCTCTAGCAAGGACAACACACTATTGTAGATTTTATCACTGCCAGACGTGGGGGAGAAGTCAACAGTTTTGACCGTGCCCTCCCAGTGTTCAGAGAGCACAGAGTGAATGGCGATGGCAGCAAGGGCGACAAGGTGGATAAACTCATCAATGCTCTTGCTCACAAGCGCATAATAGTTTCCGAACCAGACAGTGTTGAGTAGGACAGATATGAGGACAGGGTGTTTGCAAAACTTAATGATGCTTCTGTGCTGAATTAACAGTTAGCCACTTGAGATTGGCGAGGAGATCATACACATACTTGATCCCTCACATGTAGCCATGTGTGGTTTTCAAGAAGTTGTGGGATAAACCTTTGTTTGATTTCAACCTCAGCCTCGGAGATATCGTTGATCGGTGGCTGGAGACCATACAGATCATGAATGACACTCTGAGCCTCTTCCTTGAATCTCTGTGAAAACTGGTTGTGAGCAGGTCGGGCGGCATGTGGCAAGATCTTACCTTACAAGTAGCATACAGAAAAATATAACTCTTGATATCTCCTGCATAATGTGAGACAAATCCAAGATTTGCTATCTTGCGGGGCTGTTTTTGGTCTCGCGACATCTCAAAATGCATGTAAATTTTATATCGAGTGATATCTCACTATACCGACTTGCTCCAGATTGTAAATAGTGTTGTCTTGCTACATCTAGCTAGGTATTATATTAGAATTGTATTCTAGATCTTGCACGATACACTCAGGACTCGCATCAGCATGAATGAAAGTACATTCAGGTCTGAAATACCGGTACATTCTACATACTACTGCAGAAAATGAGTGAATAGGATAAGGTGCAGCCATTCAAGATCCTAAAGGAGTGGTTGAGCAGTAGAGCATAGAAAATATGTTCGAAGGGGTCCACAAAGGAGAAATCCAGTCAGCAGTGTGCAGGGACATCGGCAACACACATTGATCCACTGGATGGCAACAGAGATAGTCCATGAACAGTACAGAGAATATGTTTGCGATGGGAAGGCGAGATGTGAGACAATCGTGTGGTGACTTGAGTGAAAGCTTGCAATAATGATACAGTGTTTGCGAATGAGCAGGGCAGGATAGGGCCATGAGCAAAAGAAAATGAGCATATGGGGTTGCGAGGTAAAAGAAACTAGCTGGGGTTTTTGTCTAATGAAGTGTGCCGTTTGCAACGTCCTTTCCACTGCTTCAGGCGTTTGTAGTGACCTAAAAAATAGTTCGTTAGAACAGAATGTCAAGCTACATTATACATACCAGTTCCTTAGCCTCTGCTTTGTAGGCCTAGATGAAAATGTTAGCATACCATAAAAAATTGTATACTAATGTACCTCTCTCTGTTCTTGACTTAGGCCTTTGTAGTATACCTTGAACTTGTTTGTACTTCCTCCTGTTGTGTCTTTAAATGCTTTCAGCCATCGGTGTGCACAAAGGTTTCTGTATTTATAATTAGTGTGTACTTGTAGTGCTTAGATTATCTTACCTTCCATTGCGTGCAGGACCAGGTCGCATTTTTGGTCCTCGCTTTCCTTTTTCTGGTGCCCCTGCCATGTTTGTGTTGCTGACTGCTGGTGTTGAGGTTGGGATATGTGTTGAAGTGTACTCACTCTAGTGGTCACAGTGCACTAAAACTCTATCGGACTTACAGTGGTTCTATCCCATAATCATATGGAGATTACGCATAGTCCATCCCACACTGCCATACCCTTATGGAATGCACAGCATAGTCATTTACTCATGGCTGCCCTAAAGTACTTCCCTTTATGGTAGCCCTACATGTATATAAACCCATCTGGTCTTCACAGGAATAACAGACATTCTTCACTCTTCTCTCACAGCCACACCAACACCCAACCAACCCCCAAGTGGTGAGTATGCAAGACCTATCAGTCACTCCTTTCTAGTGCAGGAATAGAGACCCTGCATGGAGCCACTTGTGGCTGCACATACCTGCTCAACAGGTTATGAGCCCCAGGCCAGTAAAGCTGCGGAGAACCCTTCGTGCTTGAACACTCTAGGTTCTTCCTACCATCACTGCATTCTCGCTGCGGTTGACAAAAGTCTCGCGCTTGAACTTGTGGATAAACATATGTGCACGTTACGCGGCAAACACATACGCTGGCACCTTGGACATATGCTCACACTTTTTGCTGTGGACAAAGCATACAAAAAAGGAAGTCATGGACTGTGTTATTCCTGGTGTGATCATATTGCAGGGAAGACACAGCCCTTGCTGCGGGCATCAATCCACGCTCGGGTATGGTCCATGGGAACCAGAAGACAATGGAGCTTCTATCTCCATTTGGTCTTAGGGTTCTGGGCTATTATGCGATGCAGTTCTATTGCTTACCTCATTTTTTTGGAAGCACGCTTGCTAACACCCATTCCCTATTATAGACCATCATCAAACATGTCTTCATCCTCCCTCGCAGAGAAGATTCCAAAGCTTAACGGCACCAACTACTGACAATGGACAACCGACATGGAAGCCTACATTCGTTCGCAAGGTCTCTGGCAGACCATGATGCACAAGACCCATCCCACAATGGAGGGAGATGCACAAGATGCTTGGGACAACAAGGATGACCGTGCCATCAGTATCATCTGACTCAAGTGCAAAATGCACATTAACTCTCACTTCAAAGGCCAGGCCACCAGCCAGGCACTTTGGACTTCCCTCAAGCAACAATACGATGCATCTTCCCACGCATCAGCCTTTACGGAGTTTAAGCAGATGCTTGCTCTGTCCTTCCCAGAGAACAACCACCCCTCTGCGATCTTCACTAGATTCAATGCCTCTTTCGCACAGCTTGAAGAGTTGAACTACAAAGTCGACCACAAGATCAAACTGATGCTTGTCATGGCTTGGCTTCCTCGATACGCTGATACAGTTGTTGCCACGTTCAACAACAAAACTGCGGTTGACACTACCGATGACGACGACGACCACAAGCTCACCTTAGGGAAGCTTGAACAGATCGTTGTAGCTTCATGGCAGCAGTTCGTGCTTAAGTGGAAACTGACTGCTGATGTCCACCATCAAGCACACAAGGTGACAAACATTCAGCACAAGCCCGAACAAACTCCCACCTTCCATCAGCAACAGAAGAAGCCTGATGAACAGTTGAAGAAGAAGCAATGGGGAAATCGGTCAAAAGATGGCCAGGAAAGAAGGAACACACGAGGCAAGGGAAAAGGAAAAGCCCACACGCATACTGCGGACACTGCGGCTTCCTTCGCATTCTCTTCCGCCGCTGTTGATTTTGGAGATGTAACATTCCTCGAAAATTACACCATCTCTCCCACACTGGCCATTGACCCCCACCGTTACGCACACACCACAGGAAGTACCCACTACGGGGAACCCCATTTCCCACAGACCAAGGAAACCATCTCCTTGGCACGTTGCCTGGGCATCATGCCCACTTCCCAAACCGTCCGTAACCTGGACGATGCCGCCAAAGCTCTTGATGCAGCTTTAGGGAGTTTGCACTTTGCTGTGGACAAAACTCCTGCCACTGCTTCGCTGATGGAGAGGCTCAAGAATCTTGCCTCTACGTCTTTCCAGATGATCGCCGAGATCAAGGAAGACATGGTCAGCCTCGGCGATGATGACGAACCGATGGATGATTACTTTCTCCATCAGTTCATCAACCACGAGATGGACACAGACTGGCAAGTTGCCCCCACACTCTCACTTTACGCGGATAATAATGCTCGCTCTTCACAGATGCGGATGCCTAGTGCTTTTAGCACCATTATTACTCCTGCTGTATTAAATAGTGAAATAGAGTGTTTCCCTGCTTTTTCCATGTGTGATGTGTGCTCTCAGCACAGCGGTAAAGGAAAGGGGAAAGCAACTGTTATGCCATCGGATGTCTGGCTTCTCGACTCAGGAGCATCTTTACACTTCACCAACTGCCTTGATGACTTTGTTGAGTATAGCACATACATGGAACCATCTTACTCACAAACGGCTAATGATGAAGCACCCATTCTCGGTATTGGAACAGTAATTGTGGCATTCAATGGGGTGCATGTGCGGCTATCCCCTTGTATCTATATGCCCTCTACATCCGTCAAACTTATCTCCATGGGCACACTCCTGAAAGATCGCACACTCCATATCAACGTTGCGATCAACACAATCTCTTTCCAGAATTCACGTTCCAAAGAAATGGTACTCATGTTCCACTGTCACGGAGCAGACACAATGTACTGGATCAAAGCGCCTGCGGTTCAGCCTACACTCGCAGCAATATCCATGAATTCTACAGTCGACTACAAACTTCTTCACCGTCGACTCGGTCACCCTTTGAAAGAGGTGATATGCACTGGACAGAAACATCTCACAGACTTTCCTGCGGTCGATATTCCAAAGCAACCAGCTGTTTGCCCTGGATGTGAACTGGGTAAACAAACAAACAGGTCATTCCCACATGTGGAAAAACGGGCTTCAGCACCCTTTGAACTTATCCACTCCGACCTGAAATCATTTGAAGTTGAATCCTACCACCGCTTCAAATATGCCGTTGTTTTCTACGACGATTACACATCTATGGCATGGGCCGTATGTATACGATCCAAGGATCAAACTTTCAAAGTTGTGAAGCAATTCTTTGCCTATATCCGGACTCAGTACAACGCCCAGATCAAATACTGGTGCTCTGATGCTGGCGGTGAATACACTTCTCGTGCGTTTACAGAGTACCTCAAGGATCAAGGCATTCGGATCATGCAATCGGCACCCCACGTACACCAACAGAATGGAAGAGCGGAACACTTCATTCACACCATGATGGACAAGGCACAAGCAATGCGTCTTCATGCTTGCCTTCCGCCATCCTACTGGGAATTCACGGTTTTACATGCCTGTCACATGTACAACCTGACACCTTCTTCCTGCCTGAACTAGAAGACTCCAATCGAGCTTCTCACAGGGAAGAAACCTTCCATCTCACACCTTCACATATTTGGCTGCGGAGCATACGTGCACATACCTGCCGAAATCCAAAAGGACAAGCTTCAGCCCAAATCTCAGTTAATGGTCTACCTTGGCACATCTGCTGGTTCAGACCATAACTACCTCTTCGTGCGACCTGACAATTCTTTGTTCACGTCTGCGCATGCAGTGTTTGACGAACACTTGTTCCCAAAATGTTCGTGCAGTAACGCTCACCGGCCTCTTAGTCAGTCGCTGGAAGAGCCGCATACTCATTCGGATGAAAAATCTGATGTGGACTCCACTGATCTGGATGCGGGAATCGAAGATGAGGACTTCGACGCTCCACGATTGTGGAAAAAGGATGCGGATAACCATATCACTCCTTGCACCCCCACTCCACATCTGGAAACCCCTCTTCCAGCTTCTGTGGAAGCACTGGTCACACCACTCTGTCGTGCTCCACCGCCTGTTCCACATAGGCCCGAGCACCCTTGAAGAGAGGCGCAGGTACCTCGTAGGCCTGGTAACATTTATGGAGAGGATAAACACCCAATGAAGCAGGTGAAAGAAATCGAACAATGCTCCAAATGGAAAGCCGTTGTTGGTGAAAAATCCAAAGGAAAAGCTGCAGAAACTGCACCTGAGGCGCCCCAGCCGGGCCCCTCTACACCCATTGTCCCGGGTGCTATGCCTCCATCCCTGACTCCATCAGAAGATGATGTTGAATGCCTAGTCTGGGAAGGGGGAGACACTTTGGTGTCTTTCCTTTGTGCGCATGCTATTCCCATTGCCGACCAACATTTCACCATGAACGCTCTTCAGGATTGTATTACGATTTCTTGCATGTCTTTTGACCACTCTATTCTTTTTCCTTTATTGGACATATCCACCATCCCAACCTCGATAATTCTGTTTACGTTTTAGTCCGTTCCAACACGGACTTCTCTTTCCATGGCCTTCTTCCATTTTCTATCGGGTAAGCCATCGCCCAATCATATTATTCCTTCATATAATACGATAGTTTCACTTCCCTTTATGTTCTGTTTTCCCATACCTCAATAATTCGTATAAGTAGCGCAGTATGATACAGAGGTCCCAAGCTTGATCTGCTTGGACTTCCGCCTTGTCACTATGATAGCATGAATCCATCCCCTGTGAACCTTCGCGTTTGTTATGCTGAACGCACACTTGTGTCGTTCAACAACCTCTCAACAGTCGGACACTCATGAAGAGGTCTACAGAATCCGTTGAGCTAGGAGATCAATCAAGGACTTAGTGACAGAGACACAGGTTCTGAGATAAACTCAGAGGACAAGGACAAAGACAAGGTAGAGACTCAGAGAGTACAGAGAGGACACAAGAGATGTGTGTTACGCTAGGCCCGGGTAGGGACTAACGTAGAGCTTGGAAAGAACGAAGCGTACGGAGTTCCGAAGTTCTGAGTCTTGAACGTCGTTAAGAATGACGAGCCTATAACGGCAGCGAAGGGCTGACGAGTCCGAGGGTTCGAAAGAATACTCCAAGTCAACGTGGCGAGGAGGACCTGAGTTCGAGTGAAGCAAGAGCGAGAACCAGGCGACAAACGCGAAGGTTCACAAAGGATGGATTCACGCTATCGTAGAACAATGCGGAAGTCCAAGCAGATCAAGCTTGGGACCCCTTCTGTATCGTACTTGCGCTACTTATATGAATTATCGAGGTATGGGAAAATAGAACGTAAAAAGGGAATGAAACTATTGTATGATATGAAGAAATAATATGATTGGGCGATGGCTTACCCGATAGAAAATGGAAGAAGGCCATGGAAGGATAGGTCCGTATTGGAATGGACATTGACTAAGAAGAGAAGTGTAAGCGTCCGTGTTGGAACGGACTTCAACGTAAATGGAATTATCAACGTTAGGGTGGCGGATATGTCCAGTAAAGGAAAAAGAATAGAGCGGTGAAGAGAGAAGCAAGAAATCGTAACAATGTGTATGATTGCGCAGATCAAGTGTGGGAAAATATAGTACAGGGCAGCGGGGTATTTATACTATGGAATATGAAAGAAATGCATGACTAAGTACCTATAAAGAGAAGGTACCTTATGGAGTAGCTGTCCGAGATAAAGACTAATCGCAAACATAGCAAGCGAAATAAGGTCCTAGGAAAAGCAGAACATGACGATACCAATAAGATATAAGTAAGAGTCCGGAGACATGAGAAATCTCATAGGAAAAGAGTAGAATGTCATGAAAGAGGTAAGAAATTGTAACAGCGTTTGTCGCCTGGTTCTCGCTCTAGCTTCACTCAAACTTAGGCCCTCCTCGTCATGATGACTTGGAGTATTCTCTCGAACTCTCGGACTTGCCAGCTTGCCGCTGTCATTATAGGCTTGTTGTTCTTGACGACATTTAGGACCAGAACCCCAGAACTCTCTACACTTCGTTCTTTCCAAGCTCTACGTTAGTCCCTACCCGGGCCTAGTGTAACAGATTGGACATTCCGAGACATTACCCATCTTCCTGCTGCTGAACAGGAACTCTGGATACAAGCTTGTAGGGAACAGCTTGATATGCTTAAACAGCGAAAGGTCTATGACATTGTAGACAGACCCACTGGCCGCTGTGTTCTCAAGAACCAATGGGTCTTTGACGTCAAAGCTGATGGTCGCAAACAGGCATGCCTTGTCGCAAAAGGCTTCACCCAGACTGAAGGCATAGACTACACAGACATCTTCAGCCCAGTTGTGCAGTTCGAGACGGTGCGATGCATGCTTGCCCTCTCCACTCTAGAAGACTGGTACATTACTGGCCTAGATGTGCACAGTGCCTACCTCTATGGGCCACTGGAAGAGGAAATTTATATGGAGTTTCCTGAAGGGTTTCGACGACCGGAACTCGCTGGCAAAGTTCTTCACCTACAGTGGCTCAAAAAAGTGTCCCAATGTTGGGTCATTTTGAGCAAATGGATTAATTGCCAGAGATATAAGACAAACAAGACCAAACACTTGCAGAATGAAAGATAGTACTTACCCTTGGCATTCTA
>JBBPTN010000678.1:0-10888 GCA_038094075.1 Xerocomus spinulosus
TGATTCCTTGTGTTCCGAGACTCAGCATACATATGGACCTACAAAATGTACGAAAAATGTTTTTTCTGTGAGTTGTCGTTGTAAGGCTCGCGCTGCAAAAACCCCACTAAGTTTCCTTAGCGGGAATATGATGGCAGTACTCCAAGGGAGAGCGGGTCGTCCATGACCCCAAATCCGGAGGTGTTAATGCGTGCTGGTGTGATACGGAAAGTCCGACGCCAAGGAGGTGACTGCATCAGATCCATGGCAGCGGTGACCTAGTGGTAATCAGGAGAATATCGGGATGTAGTTTTCAGGGAAACCAGAACCGACTGAACCCGGTCAACGTTCGTCGAGACACGCGTAAATTCGGATCTGGGGGGTCGAAAAGGGTCGCTGGTGGGCAGGAATGGAAGGTCTGGGTGCCGGCCCGGATGTTGCCGTCAGTCCCGGACCACGACGTGAACGCGGTCGACAACGACGACGACGACGGCGACGCCAACGCGGACAACGACCGACGTGTACCGACATCTCTGTTCTGTGGGTTTGCTCGTACATGGACGCGTAGCAAATGCTGATTCCCAATGGCTGTCCTAATCCAGCACACCGTCCTCAAATCATCCGTCCTCATCCCAAATCCATTCTCGATTCTGCAGATAATCTAATTCGCTTGGCGCATATAAACTCGCCTATTCCCTTGTTTGCTCTTCCACCACGACACCCTCCATGGACTCTTTTCACGAACCTTACACCCGCGCAGGCGACGACATCTCCCTCAACGCCGTCCGCGAACAAGTACGCGTGCTCGAAGACACGCACAAGGCACACGGCGTACAACTATCGGGCAGAATCGTCCACGTCTGCCACTACCTCCCCGTCGTTCCTACCCTCATCTCCCACACAACCCCTGCTGCCGCGGGTGTCCTCAGCCCGCCGCCGTCCCCACCAGTCCCTGCCAGCCCCACAGAAGACGCTGAGGTGGTGCAGTCGCGATTGCCTTCTGTCCCCTCCAAGCGTTGGAAGCTCGCACCCAGGTATGGCCATTCAGCCATGATCTCGGGCATTCGCTCCCTCTCCGCTACCCACGATCAAGTCGTCGTTGGCTGGACCGGCGATATCCTCTCACTTCCTTCCGAAGGCGCTGCGTCTGCCGAGGCAAACGGGGACACCGCTGGTAACGGGGAGCATTGCATCCCGAGTCGTCTTGTCAGCCAGGCCGATAGAGTGGCTTTGGAGACTGAACTGGTTGGATATGACGAAGACGGCCAGGGCCAGGGGATCGAGGGAAACAAGGGAAAGCTCGAATACGTCCCTGTCTGGCTCGAAGATAAGGTGGCCCATGGTCACTATGAGGGCTACTGCAAGACCAGTAAGTATCTCTTCGCTTCCGCGCATCCCTTTGACCCGGCCGGTCTTGGTCGTCGTGTCGTATCTCGTTCTTTGCCGCTTTTCTGGTCCCCAATTGCCATATATGCCTTCGTTCTGTCGGTTTCTCTTTTGGTGGCAGTGGCATCTATCAGGGGAATTCGCTTCTGGATAATCCTTGGTAATCTCGATTTGCGCTCCGCTGCTCATTGATGGCCTGATCTCATATCTCTGGGGTACTCTCTTCCGAGCCGAGTAACAAATGCGTGGCATCAAATGAAAGGGTCGGAATGGCGCCCAGGATCTCTCCCCCACCAGTTGCGTGTATGCGTGGCGCTCTTGGTGGCGCATAGGTTAGATGGACATCAATCGCTTCCTTTCTTCTCTTCTCGCCGGTCGTTACTCTCTGCTTTTCCTTGCTGTCTTTCTTGTCGCACGTGACATGCTGACGAGTCCTCATTTAAAGCTCTCTGGCCATTGTTCCACTATCTGCTCTGGCAGGACGTGGCGACAGAGTATGCATCAGCAGATGCCCACTGGGTTCATTACGATCAGGTACGCTAAACCTCATTGGTACATCTCCCACTTTGGAATTCATCTCGATCCGAGGCAAATCAAGTGTTCGCCGAGCGTATTGCGTCCGTGCTCAAGCCAGGTGATCTAGTTTGGGTGCATGACTATCACCTGCTCCTCGTACCCAAACTATTGCGCAGTACGATTGGGGAGAAGGGATCCGAGGTGTGAGTCCACCTCTCGCGCTATTCGTCGACGTAGCCTGATAGCACATAGCATCATCGGGCTCTTTGTCCATACCCCCTTCCCAAGTTCAGAGGTATTCAGATGCTTGCCCCGTAAGATGATGTCCGATTTTCTCGCCCTTGTTAGATCTCACAAGCGGGCTAGGTCGCAAAGAGATCCTTGACGGCATGCTTGGCGCCAACCTCATTTGCTTCCAGACTTACTCATATACCCGTCACTTCACGTCGACCTGTGTTCGCGTCTGTGGGTACGAAACGACGTCCCGCTCTGTCCCAGCAGTTGCCCCATCCGCTACTTCCTCTGGTTTCAGCGCTGGTTCACAACCACCATCTGCCCATCCCGATCGCTGTAAACTACCAAACGCTTCAGAGAACAAGTATATAGGTATCGATGTGCAGGGACACACTGTCGCTGTCTCCCATTGTCCTGTCGGTATCGATGCTGAACGCGTGGCAAGGGACACGTTGCGGCCTGGTATCATACCCAAGTTGGAGGCACTCCGGACGTTATATGCAGACAAGAAGATCATTGTCGGAAGGGACAAACTAGACGTCGTCAAGGGCGTTGTCCAAAAGGTATGCGGTTCTCTTTTACGCTTCATCGCCGATTGCACGCGCTGACGACCTACACCGCCTAGCTTCGAGCATTTGAGAAGCTCTTGCATGATTACCCTGAATGGCAAGGCCAAGTCGTGCTGATCCAAGTGACGTCTCCCTCTCTCACGGATTCCCCCAAACTGGAACGTCAAGTGTCGGAATTGGTCGCGCATATCAATGGGGAATATGGAAGTTTGGATTTTATACCCGTGCATCATTAGTATGTTCTGGTCCTTGTCGTCTCATTTGGTTTTCTGCGCTGAGCGCTGTGCTGACTCGTTTATCTTAGTCACCAGACACTCAAAAAGGACGAGTTTTATGCTCTCCTTTCAGTTGCGGATCTAGCCGTTATTACCCCACTACGTGATGGCATGAATACTACGTCGATGGAATTTGTGATTGCGCAAGAACGTACCAAGCGATCGCCACTCGTCTTGAGTGAATTCATGGGTATCAGTCAACACATGGGTGAAGCACTAATAGTGAACCCATGGGATCTCGGGGTGCGCATTTCTCGTCGCGTCGGTGATACATGTTGAAACCCATCCTCGTTTGAATAGGATGTAGCTGCGGCGATAAACGATGGCCTCTTGATGGATGCCGCCTCAAAGGCGGCCCGGCACGTCGTACTGCACAAAGTCGTGACCACGCATACATCTCATACTTGGGCAGCTCTCCTTGTCAAGATGCTCTTGTCCCAAATCAACGGACAGACGACTGCACGTGGCACGCCCTGGTTGCCCAAAGAGCTCTTGAAGGACAAGTACGACAGGGCTAGCAAGCGGTTATTCCTGTTTGACTATGACGTACGTACCGTTCGTCTGCCTTTACATGCGCTGGACGATGACACTGCTCTCTAGGGAACCCTTACGCCGATCGTCAAGACGCCATCGATGGCGGTTCCTTCGCTTGATGCGTTGAACGCACTCACAAAGCTTGTGTCTGATCCCCGGAACATCGTCTACATCGTCTCTGGGCGTGACCAAGCCTTTCTGGAGCTACACCTCGGTCACATCCAGCACCTTGGTATGAGTGCCGAGCACGGCGGGTTCATTCGCGATCCTTCCAACGGGAATGGGAATGGGGCCGACGAGGAAGAAGTCTGGATGAACTTTACGGCCAAGTTAGATATGGGATGGATGGACGAGGTGGCCGAGATCTTTAGGTACTATACAGAGCGGACGACGGGGAGTCACATCGAGGTCAAAAAGAGCTCGATCACGTGGCACTATCGAGCAAGTGATCCCGAGTGGGGGTGAGCATCTTCTTGACTTTGCGTTGGTATGATTGACCGGAACTTGTGCATAGATTGTTCCAATGCAGGCAGTGTCAAGACTTGCTGGAGAACAACTTGGCGCATAAACGTCCCATTGAAGTACTCGTTGGGAAAAAAAATCTCGAGGTGCGCCCGTTGGCTGTGAACAAGGTTCGTCTCTTTATCCTCCATGGAGTCCGTGGTGCTCATTCACATTCTTGTTCAGGGTGAGATCGTCAAGCGGATCCTCTACAAGAACCCAGACGCGGAATTTATCTTTTGCGCGGGTGACGACAAGGTACGTCGGAGGTCCTTTCCAACTCGTGAAAGGTGCATGACCGTTTGTCATTTCTAGACTGACGAAGACATGTTCCGAGCTCTGCACGTCTTTCCGCCCGACGAGACGGGCAACGCACAACTCGAAGCGCCGTTATCGGTCACGCTCGTAGAGGACAACGACGGTGTGCCACTACCGGACGTCCAACTGGCCATCTCGCCAGACGCGATTTTCACGACGGCGGTGGGACACCGGTCCAAACGGACGTTGGCAGGCTGGCATGTGACCACGCCAGAAGAGGTCGTCGACCACATGTTGTATCTCGTCGGAGAGACCAGTCGGGGGACGACCCCAAGTGGGGACGGTGAGGACCTCAAGGGGTACTTGTAAAGATGGGAATTGGATTAGACGATGCGACGTTTTTTTTTTATTTTCACGTTCCTTTCCTTCTTTCTCCTTGTTGTTATTTATCCGGCTGGGTCGAGGTCTCGGCCGGTTTGCTTGGTCGTCTTTGTCGGGTTTGTGGACTGTTGGGGGGCGGTAGAAGGTATATACGTGATGATGAGATGAATGCCTAGAAGGCGCATGCTTTATCGTCTGGTTCGGCTCCACCGAGTTTGGAACGTAACATTTGCTTGGAACCCCTCACCATCCTGCTGTTCACGATGCTTCCTCGGTTCATCTTGGGGTTGCGGAGGCTGTATGCACGCGATGTTGAAGGGAGCGATATTTGACCATCGCTGGATTCGATATATAATGTCTGGCAATGTTGGTCCTGCAAGCATGATCGCATTCGCAGATGGCGAGCAGATTTGGGACGAGGGGGTTGCCGTGGTGAGACGCTCAAGCAACGCCAGTTGTAGTGCAGCTTGCCATCAATTATGAGCATGGATTTACATTTGTACATAGTGAACAAGCACCACTGCCCACCGCATCTCCATTCCATCCTGTATTTCTTCGCCTTCCTGTTCCTCCTCGTTCCGCGCTGAATCCGCAAAGGCAATCGCGCTCAAAACGATATCATCCTCCGACATCGAACGCAAGCCAAACGCCGTATCGATATGGCTACCTCGCGCACCTCGAGCATCACGCGCATCCAGCTCCCGCAAGCTCAAGACAAATCTAGGAACGAGTGTGAACAGAGGAATTTGTTGCAGCGGTGCGGTCAGGATTAATCGGCCATCCATCCACCGTATTGATGGAGGTGTCTGACAAGAGGCTCACGAGCGCAAATCCGGTGATACTATCCATGATACGCAGTCAGCCTTGTGAAGCGAAGGGGAGCAACAGACATGAACGTACGCAATGAAGTATATCATGCCATCCTTTACAATGTGTTGTACATATCGATTGGGTTGAAGCCTTGTATAATCGACGTGTCTCCCCGGCGAATTGAGCTACAGTGAGGATAAGCATTAGCGTGCCAAATGTGATCATGAGAACCTGTCGAACTGTTCCCCAGAGAGCAAAACGCCATACACAAAACGAAGCATCGAGTACCTGAGCAGTATCCATTATATCATCTGGAACGAGTAATTCTAATATGTACCATGCATGAGACGAGCTCAATCTAACTTACCTATGTAGCTGCCATGGGTTGCACTGAGAGAAACATAGCTTTCCAGGAATGAGATGACTTCCGTTGCATATAGTGCGAGGAGTATCCAGAGGATGGGCCTTGATCGATTGTACAGCACCCATAAACAAAGGACCATCATCACTGTGACTGTTAGCGGGTTTCGGGTATCTGGAAGTAAAAGTGAAACCTTACAATCCGCGGCGCACATGAAAAGCCACTCCAATACTGCGTACGAATGGTACACGCATGCAAAGGCATGATGTAGCACAAGGCTCTTGTGAAAACACGATCAACGTTGCCTATCGCTAACAAGAAAGACAGGTCGATCGATGTGGTTGGTATAACATCGGCGTGGTACTCACCAACGAAACGGTTCTCTTTGGATTCGAGCCAGAGTCCTAAAGCGCAAATATGCCGCTTCATCCGACACTGTGAGCCGGCGAGAATCTGCAAAGTTAGTTGAGGTAGGCGGCTAACCTCGCGAGTATGATTCAGAAAGGAGGGTCTGCCAGAGCCCATTCTTGTCCGCATGACGCTTGACTGCATCGTCGGTGGGTGCAAAGAAGGTACCACCATCGAGCTTGTTGAGAGTGGGTATGAGACGGGCATGTTGGACAAGTAGTAAGAGTGAGTACTCTGTCGTTGTTGAGGACGTCGACCGCAGTTCCTGGCTGGGACTACCACACCAGCTGGAAGGCCGTCGTGGAGACGACGAGGGCGAGGAGTATAATGCAGAGCCGCATGGCGGGACCTGCGAGAGAGGAGAAGGTGTGGTCTATAAGTAAGCGACTGCGACAGATGTTCCGATCGTGAGCAGGTCTGTGCACTGGCCCGTGCACTACCGTACTTGAGCTTTCTTAGTCAGCTGTTTGCCTGCACCTTCCCAACGTCGTGCTCCCAGGTACGATGGCCATTATTCCCTTGCTGTAGGCTGAGTCTTCCACTCCAGCAATTCAACATATACACACCACTCAATGGCTGAACCAGTGCAGATTCAAGTCTCTGTATCCTTTCCATCTGAACAGCAAGAATATCATTGGATCCATTGCCTTACTTTCCCAGTCGCCACTCTTGAGACCCTCAATTTTTCTCTGAGGCCCTTCAAATGGATTCGTTATGCAACTGGAGTCGTTATTGGTGCACAGGGTCATCTTTCTATGACTGCTAATGCTGAATCACACCCTGCCATGGACTATGAACAAGCTCTTCCACAAGCATCAATCAATCTGTTCTATCATATTGATGCCGATGAAAGGGAGAGGATGTTCCCATTTGATCCTGATATGGCCCGCTCGCATGTTACTTCCGCTGTGGTGACAGCTCGGAGGGCAGATTTTCGTGCCAATCTATTAGAACGTGATGTCACTTGCGTTTTGACAGATCTTGATCAGGATTTCTGTGATGCTGTACATCTTATCCCTCATAGCAAAGGAGATGAGGTATGATATCATTCTTAACTTTTAATATGTTTTTGCTCATTTTATGATAGTACATTCAGAACTATACTGAGCGCCGCAGTCGAGACCCTGCAAGAAATGACATTATAAATGAAATTGACAATATTCAAAATGGTATTCTCCTCAACAAGTTTTCTCACTCTGTTTTCAGTAATGATGTTGCATTCTTGGTGGTATGTGTTACTTTTTTGTTTATTTATAAGTTTATAAGAGTCTAATGTGGCTCTAATGAGTAGACTCCTAACTTTGCTATGACTACAGCTGACATCATTCCTACATTACCAGCAATGGAGAAGAGATGTGTAGCACACCAATTCATTCCCAACAAACGAGGATCTCTTGGCGATACCACAATGCAGTCAGGATCCCCAGTCCGGATGTCTAACAATGATTGGCCTCCTGACATTCTCTTTGATGCTGTTTATGCCAATGCCATTCTAGTTCACTTTTCCTCTCAGGAGCTGGATGAGGCACTTAATGCCTGGAAGTATACCTATGACCCAAGAAGGATTCAACAAAGTGTTGTACAGACAGAGCTTCAGAAGCTCCAAGATGAGAGGACTGCTAAGGAGGCTAGAAGAATTGAACAAAACCTTGCACGTGATGAGCGTGCAGCTAGACGTGGAAATCCTGCACATGATGCAAGTGATCGCTTTGATGATCTTCTGATCTTGCCATATATCTGGATTCCATCAAACAAGCTGGATGCTATTCAGAAAGAGGCTGAAGAAAAGAGGCAGCAGGAGAAGCAGAAACAATTGGCAGATAGGATAGGAAGTTGGTCAGAGGAAGTAGCATATGGATCAGAATCATAATTGAATTATTCAGTTATGTACATTTTGTATTCTATTTTCTGCACCCCAACTGACACCAGTCCAAACACACGTTGGCAGGCTGGCATGTGACCACGCCAGAAGAGGTTGTCGACCACATGTTGTATCTTGTCGGAGAGACCACTTGGGGAACGACCCCAAGTGAGGACGGTGATGACCTGAAGGGGTACTTGTGAACGTGTTTACGATGGAAGTGGATTAGACAATGATGTTGTCTCTGTCGGGTTTGTGGATCGTTGGGAGTAGTAGAAGGTATATGCGTGACGACGAGATGAACGCCTAGAGGGTGCATACCTTATCGTCTGGTCCGGTTCCGCCATGTTTAAAACGGAACATTTCAATCCAAGGACGCTGGCTTGGAATCCCAAAAAAGAACGTCGCTGATCCGAATCAAGACAAGCCAGCGCACCACCCAAACGGAAGCGAGGGCAAACTCGGTTCACGTAGTCCCCGTCAGATCACGACCGCCTATGTCACTAAAACACGATCAGTATTCGGTAGAGCGATACCCGTGCCGACAGACGACTGCCGAGAGTGTCCTTGCGCACGTTGAAGATAAGCCCTCTCGGTTGTTTCACTGTACGTGCGATAGGCGCTCGGCGGTACTCTTCTCGTTTTGCTTTCAGCGATCACGATGGTATGGACCGCAGGCTGCGCTGGGAGATGCTGTGGGTGTCTTGTTTGTTTCGGCGGTGCGGTTGTCACTGTCTCAAGGGGTCATAATCACGAGGCCGGATCGGAAGTGCGAAGATGAGATCGAGACGGGTTCTTTTGCATGCGTCGTGTGCGTCAGACGCAAGACGAATTGATGATATACGAATCGTCTTTGTGGGCAATACGTGGCTAGAGTTACAACGTGGAGTGCGTATCTGTCACAAGGATGCGCTGTCAGGACGAGCGTGGGACGGATCAAGGAAAGTAAACCCTAGAGTCGTCGCGTCCACGTTCATGAACCCCACCACTGTTCGACGTTGCCTTGGCCGCACTTTGCGTTTGTCGACGGTGCGAATCTTTTTGCTTTGCATCGCACTGGCCGCCAAAACCATGCAGATGGGTCAGCAATAAAAGGGCCCATTGCACCCACTCGGAACGGGGTTGCGAACGTGCGTCTATCAAGCGCTGACTGGCAGTGGTGCGCGCGCGCGACCCAGCGTAATACTTCAAAATTAGGAAACGAAGATGAGGCATACCGAGCCGAGAGTCTGCTGCAATTGCCAGCAACGTACCCTATAGTAAACAGAAAGGGTGAAATGTTCATTCAAAATAGCGAAGCGTGTGAATAGCGTGTAACCGGCTGGGAGCGTTGAATCAAAGCGCAGGGCTCCTAACAAGGTTTGGAGCTTAACTATACGGAGCAAAACCTGAAGAGAATGTATCACAGCTCACCAAAGGTCGAGTCTCAATACTAATGATCCTATATGACCCACTCAAGCGTACATTAGACAAGTAACTAGTTATGCAGTGGCCTTTGAGAGATGAGGAGCGAGCGGAAGCAAAAAGGGTAGTTGCAATGTTCTGCACCGCCACTCGCTAAACTTTTGTATGGGAACTCGCAGACGCCTCTGCATTGCATGGAATCTTCTTGAAAGCCCACGTACGCTTAAGACGGTCGCCTCCTACCGAGGACTGGCCTGTGCTGGATATGTGAGTAGCCTTTCCAACCTGACTCGTAGTTTCAGTACGGTTATGTTTGACGCGGTCATTATCGCAGAACTTGCGCATGGATTTCAATCAGCAACACATTGCTACAATCGTTCAACGAACAGATTACATTACTCGTATGTCCGTTTATCCTCCCCCTTTCCGTCAGTGTCTTATCTCGCCGCTCTACTCAGTCATGGTTCTCACTGCGGTCGGGTATGACTACAGTGAGCGATCCTGGTTCATATCCATTCCCTCATACTTTACAAACGTCCACACCGCCAGTCCTTACATTTCCAAAGGAGGCATGTCACCCGTACACGTCTAGTTTATTCGCTGATGATTTTCCCAGTTGGAATACATTTGGGTCAGCCAGCTCTTTTGGTGGGTCTACCGTATATTCTGACGCAGGTACAGAACAAGCCCTGGACGCTTGTGTCCACATTATACATTCCCGTTTGTATTCAAGCCATCGCTGCAACGACGTGAGGCTGACTATGGTCGACCTCCAGATTCGCTATGGTGGGATATGTTGTGGTATGTATGTACGTCCGTTGCAAAGTATGCCAACAGGTCACTGATCACACCACTAGACTGTATGCACTTGGTGTGTTTAGGATTCAAGATACTAAGGCTGGTGTACTAACCTGATTCGCGTGAAGCGGGAAGCTCTTTCCTACCTGACGTTGCAAAGGTGATTTCTATGCTGGTTGGAATCGATAAGGATGCTGATAAAATTCGTCTTCCGATAGATGTATGTCAATTTCCTCCATCTCACGCTGGTTCACATCATATTCAAATAACGCCTGTGCCATCGGGCGTAAACAGTTGTGCGTACAACGATTCTGCTTCGTCCAATCTGCTCATCCGCATTTCAAGGCGGTGCTCTTCCTATTATATGCACGTGGGCTCTCTTCTTGTTTGCCGCTCCTGCAGATTGTGAGGCTTCACGTGAATGTCCAGCGTGACAAGGTCATATTGACGGATGCAGTGTTGATGATCCTCCGTGTGTGGGCAATGTACGACCGATCGAGACTCATCATTTCCACCGTCCTCGCGTTCTATTCCGTGGAAGTGGTCCTATTCCTCGTGTCCTGCGTCTTGCTCATGACTCAGAACGGTCCCTCGGGTGTGTGCTGTACCTTTG
>JBBPTN010000679.1:0-10878 GCA_038094075.1 Xerocomus spinulosus
GTTAAGAACAACGAGCCTATAATGACAGCGAACAGCTGACGAGTCCAAAGGTTCTTGAGAGAAACTCCAAGTCAATAACGAGGAGGGCCAAAGGTTCGAGTGAAGCTAGACGAGAACCAAGCGACAAACGCAAAGGTTCACAGGGGATGGATTCACGCTATCGTAAAACAAGGCAGAAGTCCAAGCAGATCAAGCTTGGGACCCCTTCTGTATCGTACTTGCGCTACTTATATGGATTATTGAGGTATGGGAAAATAGAACGTAAAAAGGGAATGAAAATATCGTATGATGTGAAGAAATAATATGATTGGGTGATGGCTTACCCGGTAGAAAATGGAAGAAGGCCATGGAAAGAAGAGTCCGTGTTGGAACGGACTATGACTAAGAAGGAAAATGTAAGCGCCCGTGTTGGAACGGACTACGATGTAAGCAGAATTATCAACGTTAGGGCGGTGGATATGTCCAGTAAAGGAAAAAGAATAAAGCGGTGAAGAGAGCAGCAAGAAATCGTAACACATACTGTTCCATGCTGCACATTTCTCAGTATAAATACCATGCTGCCATATACATATATTAGTTTCCCATACTTGATCTGCACTTTTACTCGCATCTCTTGTGTCCTCTAAGCTCTCTGAGTTCCCTAAATCTTTGTCCTTGTCTCTGTCCTTGTCTTCTAAGCTTATCTCAGAATCTAAGTCCTTTATCACCCTGCCTCTGGCTTGATCCCCTAGCTCGACGGGTTCTGTTGACCTCTTTATGAGAGTCCAACTGTTGAGAGGTTGTTAAATGACACAAGTGTGCATTCGGTGTAACACTGAGGCTGCTGTTGTGATTTCTAATAAGGAAGAAACACTTGCACCTCAGTCCTCCACACATACAGACACTCTGTCACTTTGTGATCAGCTTGAGCAAGTTGTTAAAGAATATGGTGATATGGATGACCTTCTTACTTTATCCCATCTTCCCCACAGCTTTCAGACTAAGATACAGTGTCAGGGACTTTTCAATGCTAGACAAACTTCATTCCTAGACTATACTGTAGATACCATAGTTCACACCTATGTTAAATGTCCAGCCACTATGGGAAAAGTCAGTATTGCATATCCTTGATAATACATATTATTTTTCTGCTCCTAACTGTATGCATGAGGATGTCAACTGCATGTCACAGAGCCACAATATCTGGGGTGCAATTGAGTAATGAACATTGTTCTGGAGGATGGCAGGTATGTGCAAACAGAGTAAGAAAATCAGAGCATGCCAGGTAAATCAAAGAGACATATGACAGCTCATCATCATTGCACTACCCTTGTCGCTGCCATTGCCACCATCATCATGATGGCCACAGAATACGGCTCTTCCCACTGCCATTGTTGCCTGTGGTCACATCAGTACACTCGCCATCATTGGGGTTTAGAGGCGTGTAGCACCATTGGCTGTCGTTGTCGTACGGGTCGTGCTGCCGCTGTTGGTACTGTCTTAGCTACCCCCGTTGTGGCGCACTACTAGACAAGGAGTGAGTGGTGTGGGATTCTTTTAGGTTTGACTTGAACCACCACACGCGTTGACAAGCCCCATCAGTGAAGATGACGACGAGGACCGCGCGAACTTTGTACCTCCAAATCGGCGGCATAGCAATGCGCGCACCCAGCTGCGAAGGCAACAAGGATGTGGTTGATGCCTCCACAACAACAACGGTGACGACGGGGTGGCCTACTACCAGTCGAACTAGCAGGATATCGTTTAACTCACTTAGTACCAAGGGCCATGGCAAGGCTAGTTTCACCTGATGAATTATATGTCCCTGTCTCTTTTGCTCATTGTCCTTGACTGCTTCGAAACTTTGCGAGACGGAACTGACTGCATTACTGGTTTCACCAAGGGATAGTGGTACAAGTTCTCTGTGAGTCCGCAAATGAAGTTTAATCGTCGCTGTGATTGATTGGTCTGTGGGCGTACACTTCCACGGACCCGAAATGAGATGTGAGTTGACGCAGATCTCTACATATCGCTATCGCAGCAAGTCATCGTTTATACCCTTCACCCTTGATATCTGCGCGCTAATTAAATCACGCAATGCATTGCCACGCACAAACAGGAACGTGCTTGAATTCATATATATACATCGCCATTCGCTACCGAATTCTCTGGTATTCTTTTCCCCGTTGTTACCATGCCCACAGAGGGAGATGACGAGAAAGCTACAGTGCGACATGTCTTGCAACCTGTTACTCAGGATGTATATGACGAACCTACCGTCGATCCGGTTTATCGCGAAAAGGCACGGATTCTGAATGATGCGTTGCAAGATATTGGCATGGGAAAGTACCAAGTAAGTCTGACCTACCGCCCTGGTTTTGTTTTCTGATACTGAGTGTGCGTAGTGGTTCTTGTTCGTTGTCGCTGGTTTTGGTTGGCTATCGTAAGGGCATAAATCAGTCGTTGAAGCACATCGCTGATGTGTTTGGGTTTTCAGGGACAACCTTTGGCCAGTGCGTGCAGTCATTCCTGCTAGCAGATTGAGATAATAGTGATTTCTGATTGGCCTTGATCCATACGTAGATTGCCACGAGTCTCATTCTCAGCCCTGTCGTGTATGAACTCCAGGTCCAAGGACCATTTCTTAAGCTCGCTCAGAACATTGGGTTGCTTGTCGGAGCTGCGTTTTGGGGTGTCACATCAGATATTTGGGGTCGTCGGTGAGCTTAATTGCATTGTCGCGATGCTTCAAAGTTTCATAGTCTGACACTCGCTTAGTTGGGCATTTAACCTGACACTCCTCATCACAGGCGTGTTCGCAATCGCAGCCGGGGCCTCGCCAAACTATGCTGCGCTCTGCTCCTTTGCCGCAGTCTGGTCGATTGGTGTTGGTGGTAATTTACCAGTTGACTCCGCCGTGTTTCTTGGTACGTTCACTGTGTTCCTTTTTTCAATGTGTCCCAACCCGACGTCCAGAGTTTGTACCTGCTTCCCATCAGTATCTTCTCACCGTACTCTCTATCTGGTGGGCTATTGGACAGCTTCTAGGAAGTTTGGTACGTGCAAACACTGCCAAAATGTTGTATCTAATTGTTTGTCAAGGTCGCTTGGCCACTCATATCCGACTTCTCGTGCCCAGCTCCCCCTTCTCCTTGCCCCAGGTCTTCCAACGAAGGTTGGCGTTACTTCCTTTACATTATGGGCGGCCTTATGATGTCCCTCTGGATCTTACGATTCTTTGTGTTCGATCTTTGTGAGAGTCCAAAATACCTAATGGGTCGTGGGAGGGACGAAGCAGCTGTTGAAATTATCCACAAGGTAGCAGCTTACAACGGCAAGACAAGCAGTCTTACCGTGGAGCAACTGAGAGACGCTGAAAAGCTGGGGCTGGAATCCAGAGACGGAGAGGATAAGATGGATGTATCAGCTGCTGGTGTTATCAAGAGAAAACTAGCAATGTTTGATGCGGGTCACGTCAAGCCATTGTTTGCGACTCGGAAGCTGGCCTTCTCTACCACGTTGTTAATTATTCTGTGGGGTAAGCACTTGTTGGTGTTGGATGCGGCTGGGTTGATTGAGGCTAGATCGTCGATGCAGCGCTTATTGGGCTCGCATTCCCATTGTAAGTCCACGTTCATACCCACCATGCTTGTGACTCAACCGCGCCGCAGTTATAACGGCTTTGTGACATACTAGTATGTCATATCGCTACTTTCCAGAGGGTAACATGTTTAACAAACCCTACCAGCCTTCAAAGCAGAGGTGCCGATTTTGGTGACAGCTCCGTATATATAACATATCGCAACGTAAGTCACTCAATCGATATTGACTCTCGTGTGCCAACGGGAATCACAGCAAGTCATTCTTAGCGTGATCGGTGTTCCCGGTGCCCTCTTGGCAGGCTACTGCGTCGAATTGCCATTCCTCGGGCGACGTGGCACCCTATCCATATTTACGCGTATGTATCAAACACTGTTCTTAATCCGCTATTGACCAGCCTAGTTCTCACGGGTGTGTTTATTCTGGCATCGACGACGGCGCGCACATCGGACGCGCTGCTCGGATGGAATTGCGGATACAGCTTTACCAGCAATGTGATGTACGGCGTCTTGTACGCTGTCTCACCTGAACTGTTTCCTACAAAGGATCGAGGAACAGGGAATGCCATTGTTGAGAGTGCGAACCGTATATTTGGCATCATGGTCAGTCGTTTTGTTGAAGGACTGTCAGGGACGATCTATGTAACAGATACTAATGTCCTACAGTCGCCCATTATTGCGTTGTACGCCAACTTGAACACCCCTGTTCCAGTCTGGATGGCTGGTGCAATATTTCTTTTAGCTGGGTTTATTGCGCTGTTGTTACCGTTTGAACCTCGCGGAAAGGCGGCGCTGTAGTTTTTTAGGGTTGTACATAGTGATCTAATGGTAGATAATAATCATCTTATCTTATCGTCCGACTGACTAAGCGTATAGTAACCAGAAAAGATCTTGCAAGCTCGCCGTCTACTTTCATGATGGATTTTATACCAGGGCCTGCTATTCACCGGGTCCTATGTGCTGATTGCGGTGAGTCTCTTTTCTTCTAATTATCAACCGATCTCTATATACGAGCGACCAGGGACACCGATCGAGCCCAACTCGGCCAACCTCTGCGTAGGTTGTCTACGGAATAGGTGACTATCCAAATATCGTACGGCGTACACTGACCCATCCACACTAGTGTCGACATCACAGAAGGCATCCCTAAACAATGTTTGTTTCTGTTCTCTGCCTCTGTCCAACGCGATGACTGACGACGGGCCAGCATCCGTCTCGTTCTGTCGCAATTGCGAACGTTTCTTATCACCGCCCTCTGCATGGACACTCGCACGGCCTGAATCACAAGAGCTCTTGGCGCTGTGTCTGAAGCGGCTCAAAGGGCTCAACAAGGTGCGCCTCACCGAGGCCCATTTCATCTGGACAGAGCCACACTCGAAACGCTTGCGTGTCTCCCTCACGATCCAAAAAGAGGTGTGTGGCACCTTTTGCGCACTGTACACTCCACCACGCGCTCACAGGTGCTCACGGCGACGATCCTCGAGCAAGTCTTTGAGATCGAGTATCTCGTTCAACATACCCAGTGTCCCGACTGCGCCAAACTGGCCGCGAAAAACACGTGGAAGGCACTCGTTCAAGTCCGTCAAAAGGTCACGCACAAACGCACATTTCTCTTTCTCGAGCAGCTCATCTTAAAGCATGGCGCACAAAAGGATACGGTGGGGGTGAAGGAAGTGAGAGACGGGCTGGATTTCTTTTATAGCCAACGGAGCCACGCCATTCGGATGGTGGAATTCCTGACAGGAACCGTGCCTGTGCGGTCAGTCCTCCATTCCTGTCAATAGGGGCAAGACTGATGCCACTTTACACATGGATAGATCCAAGGGATCCGAACAATTATTGTCGACCGACACCCATTCGAATACGGCCAACTACAAATTTACCTACTCGGTCGAGATCGCACCGATTTGCAAGGAGGATCTCGTCTGTCTTCCGGTCAAACAGGCCCGTTCGTTGTCCAACATCTCCCCATTGACGATATGCACGCGCGTCGGGTCTTCGTTTCAGCTTCTGGACGTGAACACACTCCAAGCGGTCGAGGTGAGTGCACAGGTGTATTGGCGTGCCCCATTCTCGGCGTTGGCTGGCAGCACCGACCTCGTCGAATTCACCGTTCTGGACATTGAACCGATCGGCACGCACCGTGGCCGTTGGGTGCTCGCCGACGCCCAAATCGCCCTCTCGGGCGCCTTTCGGAGTTCGAGCGGTACCGATGGGGACATGTTGATCGACCCTGTATCGGCGGGCACGAGTCAGATCATGCACACGCGCACGCATCTGGGGGGGATTCTGCAGCCGGGGGATGCCGTGATGGGATACTACCTCACCGCGTCGAATTTTAACTCGGATGACTATGCGAGCTTGCCTGCGGAGCGCATTCCAGACGTCATCCTCATCAAAAAGGCATATCCGAACCGGCGAAAAAAGGGACGGACGCGTGCGTGGAAGTTGAGGACCATTGCCAAGGAAGAAGGGGAAGAGGGAGAGACGGGTGGTGGGAGGGGTGTGGTTGGCAGGATGGGCGGGCGGGATCAGAGAAAGGTGGACGAGGACTATGAGTTGTTCTTGAGGGAGTTGGAGGAGGATCCCGAGTTGAGGGCGAACGTGAACCTGTACAAAGCAAAGGACGTGAAGATGCACGATGCGAAGGCGACGAGGAGAAAAGGAGGGCGGTATGAGATGGACGTGGATGAAGTTGAGATGGGTGGTAATGTCGGTGCAGACGAAGAAGGGGAGGAAGAGGAAGCAGACTTCCCCGATGTCCGATTGGAGGAGTTGTTGGAAGACTTTGATGAGATGACACTAGGTGATGGCGAAAATGTGAGCTAAAGTAAGGGAAATCGTCGCATCACTCATGCCAATACATCGCATACTCATCGAAAGTCCACTTGTCAAGTCCGCTCTCACTCACGAGGTCATTCCGTGCACAAATAGCTTGTTCTCCAAACATGCCCTCTGTAGTACAAACAACACAAAGACCACACACGAAATGGGAAGTACATGTGGACTAGAGGATAACTGAAGTGTAACATTCAAACAGATTCCACAACAATGTTCTGCAAGACTTAGGTAAGAAAAGCGGGATGACATTCAGATAAATTGAATTACCGGGTGAGGCAAACCCTCTAGTTTGACTATTCAAAGTCCCAGGGACGTGAGAAGGTCCTGGAGTGCAGCGATTACTTGGTCGAGTAGGTCCCCCAAGTCACTGTTATCTAATGTCGCGCTGGCACTCCTAGCTCCATTCCCAGTCGCGACGTCCCTGATTTCACTCCTAGCAACCTGTACGTTGCCTACGGCTGCTGCAATTCTTCTAGCAGCGATGTCGTTGTCTCTGATAGCGATTGGGGTGGCCGATGCCGTGAGGGCAACGAGGGCGACAGACGCGAGGGTGGTGAAACGCATGCTTTAGAGATGATGAACGATGTGAGGATGTGCACAGAAGGAGCGCAAAGAAACCCTGTGATACCAAGTGATCTTATATGCCTCTCGTTTATTCGGTTCAGAGGTATACATCATTAATGTTTGACAGATTCTTGCTGTACGCTTCTATCTGGCATCTTCGAAGCACTCTTCGACAATATTGGCTTCTGCAATGACGAGTGACGGCTGGGCAGAATAAGCACGAAGTTCTGATCTAGGACAAGATGGGTATAGTGTCAACTTTCCGGTGGCAAGGGAGGAAGTGCAAGCGCATGCCCTCTGAATTTGAAGCCCTTGGGCTTGGCTTGACATGATCGTTTAGAATGCACCAGATCAACGACAGTGGATATGTGAGGTCTAGGACAGCTTGAATCAGGACTCGACCAAATGATGGTTATCGAATAACCTACAGTGGACGGCGCCTTCTTCTATTTCCTAGCCGCATGCCTACCGTGTCCTGGCCCAGCGCTCGGCTCCCATCTTGGTTATAGTGAGAATCAGAGTATTCATCTAGGCATCAGAGCGGAGGAGAAAGATCGGCAGGCAGACAACCATATACCAGTGGCGTCATTGTTAATAGCTGAGTTTTGGTCGCATACTCGTACTCAACAAACGTCAAGGGATTCCCCACTTGGGTGGCTCTTCACCACAGATCATAATGTGTATAGTGGCGTTGAGATTGGAAAACCGCCATCTACATGAACGGAACAAAAGATCAGATGACAGGTTCAAACCAGATTGACAGAATGGCGTTCATGATAAGCTACTCGCTCTTCAGTTTGGAGACATTAGTCGATGCTTCGATAAAATTTCCAGCGTATCTGCGAAGAAGGCGCTTGACGTCACTGATGAATTGATGCATAATGCATGATGAATGCACCGCAACTTCTCCAACTCTCCATCCGAGCCAACCTCTCGGTGACATGGCATCTGTGCGGAGGAGAAATGGCTTCTTTAATGCGTCCGCTGCAATGATGGAGATTTTGGTTAGTTCGAGTAGCGTATCGGCAGCTTCTGAGCGTGCAGAAGAGGGTTCGTCGAGCCTACAGAAGCGCCACCTATATCCATGCATGGCAACGGAAGCCCAGAGCAGAAATATCGTCTAGTCATTGAAGTGCGCGCAAGGCATTGGCAATGCTCAGAATTACATGTAAAATCGTTTAATAACAGGAAGAACCATTTATCGCAAAATGCACGTACGTCGGGCCCAATGAGGAACCAACAAGGAGGATGCACAATTGTAGTTCCATGACTTGAAAGTGACCCGTTCTAGTTGATTATGCCCAACACCGTCCTGAGTTCTGTACTCAGGCTCACAGAGCTTTTCATACCCAAGAAGCCAGGGGACGGTGAGCATGAGGGGTGCATGACAGCGTTGCAATAGTGGAATCGACTCCATCGCCCTCATTGTATGGAGCACATCGTGTGCCCTTGTCGTCATCCGCGTCCGCGCCGTCGTTGTCGTGGGCGGCCATTGCCCATGTTATCGCCATCGCCTCGTTGCAGTAGGGGCACGTCGCTCACGTCGTTGTCATCGTCGTTATTAGGAGCACGGACCCCACCATTGTCCAAGTCGCTGGCAATTGGAACGCACCTGCCGTCGTCATCGTTGAGGGTGTGCGGATGTCAGCGATGCCAGGTACACAAGACTCCTGCAGTTGCCTAGTCGTGGTGGTGAGGTGGGTCCAACATAGATGGCATGACCGGAAATTGGGACGCTCATCCAAGACCTTGCTCTACATTCTGAAGGGGTGAGATCATAAAAACTACACTCATAATGTATACACAATCTAATAAGTTCTGTCTTTCGTACGCTCCATGGCTACGAAACTCGTCAGTAGCCCTAGTGAAAAACTTGTCATCCAACTCACGATTGTAATGGAGAAGCTTTTCGATCAGGTCGACATGTGTCAGTACCATACGACGACAGCAATATCTTTTTAATTGGAGTTCGTCGAGCGCATCTCTACAGACCAGTCAATGGTTGGATCAAGACACAACAAATGACTTACCCTTCGCTCATGTCATTTGCAAGTAATTCGAGATATGCAGTCCATTTATCACCAATGACTTTGCCACATGTAAAGCACCTGACTGGAATGATCTACAAAATGGTCGTGAAATCGCAACATCCAACGCATCGCGACATACCATGGTGGTGGAGAGTAAGATGAACACGTGACACGTGCACGTGCTTTTCACAAGAGCGCGTCTTGTCTGTTCACGACAGCGACAACATGAGCGACGGGTTTGAGCTGCAAGACGAGCTCGAATCTCTCCAGGACATTTCTTCCTACGAAATACCCGACTTACACGACGAACCTGGTCTCTTACTACAACGTACGTTTACTACACGCGTCAAGCTACTTCTGACGATGTCGTTTCACAGATGCCGTTGGAAGAACGGCGCGCAACTCAGAGGCCATCACTGACCAGGAGATATTCGACGTCTTTCGTTACCTGCTCAAGCACGTAGACGCAATACCCGGCCAACTCATTCACAAACTCCTCGATGCGATCGCGTCTGGGTTCAGCGCTCAGATAGACGCAGCAATCAGGGATGCAAGAGAGGACGATCAACAGATTGTCAGGGCACACAAGGTACCCCTAGAGATGTACGCCTTTCTCCTACACTGGTTCGTAGCCGCTGCAGAAAGTGTCAAGTCGAGGGGCGACGAAGACGGCCCACAGCCACCACCACGCGCGCGTCGTGGAAGAGGCGGCAAGGCAAGCGGTTCTCGCGCTGCTGGGCGATCTGCCGAGACATGGAACTGGATAGACCAGGTACCGGCCACGCTCGACTTGTTCTCCAAGGCTATGAAGTTGAAAACACATCGCATATGGTTGACGAGTCCGGAAAGGGACGCGTTCATCACGTATGTTATTTGTGTGTCATCTGTAAATCGCGTTGTTGACCCAAGGCAAGCTGTCTTACGCGGCCAGCGTACCACATCGCGGAGAGCGAGCAATACATGAAGGACAATAGCATCAAGAAAAATGTCTATAAAGTCATCTGTGTTGCAGTCAAGAACCATGGTCACGCTGTTGCCGCACAGATCAGCATCATGCAATCACTGCAGTATTACGAACATCTCTCTGAACCAATGGCAGAGCTCTTGTCTTGCCTTGCCAAAGAGTTCGATTACGCCCAACTCGGGGATGAAATTCTACGCGAGATTGCCTCGATGACCTTCAGCGCGCAAGACACAAAGGGTCCCAGAGCCTTTTCACGCTTTCTTGTCAAATTTAGTGAGGAATCACCACGGTCGGTACTCAAGCAAATCAGTCTACTTCTTGAACATTTGGATTCCGAGGTATGTCCGCAACTCTCTAAACCGCTGTCACGTATGAGAATCCACCTAGTCATACCCAATGCGCATGGCCCTCGTCGAAGTCATTGGCTCCCTGATTCGCGAACTCTCTAGTTCAGAAGACTTGACCAATGACTCGACGCAGACACACAAACAACTCAGCGGACTTTTCGATCTCCTCATCTCGCGCACGCTCGATCTGTCCTCGTACGTACGCTCCAAAGTGCTCGTCACGCTCTCCAAGTTGTGCGAACTCCGCGTTCCTTTCCCAAAGCAGCGCCTCAAGATCACGAAACATGCAGTGGCGATGTTGGAGGACAAGGCTTCGACTGTGCGCAAATCGGCGGTAGCGTTGCTCACCAAGCTGGTGTCGACGCATCCATGGGGGTTGATCCATGGCGGTCCCCTAAACCTTGAGAAATGGAAGGGCTATTACCAGGAAGTGGCAGAAAAGCTGGAGAAATTGGAAGATGCTGTCGGAAAGGCCGTAGAAAGAGCCGAGGGGGAGGGGGAGGGGGAGGATAAACAAGATGCCGAGGACGAAGACGAAGAAGAGGATGCCGAGG
>JBBPTN010000680.1:0-10861 GCA_038094075.1 Xerocomus spinulosus
AAACTGCATAAAGTGTTGAGATAGTAACTCAAGAAGAAGTTGTTTGTAGGATGTTTCCTAGTGACTTTTCTAGTTCCTCCTATGTTTTCTGCATAGGGAGTGCTGTAAAAGACTGGCATTGGCCATATATTTGGCATCTTCTCTAGTAACTCTCCTTTGTGATCTTTTAGAGCTTCTGATAGCTCTGGTTCTATGGCTAGATGATCCTTTCATTTGAAAAGGAGCAGATGCCAATGCCCTAGGGACAAAGATAGAGTCTCAAGAATGGTCATGGAAGAATGATAGAGAATAGATTGGTCCAAGATAAGCTCTAGGGTCTAGATTGTCTAGCTCGTCCCTAAAGATGGTTGCTTGTTCAAGAAGGTGGATGTGATCTTCATAATCAAGCAGATCTTGCTGCTGTATGAGCATGCAATTCCTAAGAAGTTGATTGAACTCAATAATTGTCTTCCTTTTTTTGTATTCTTCCTCAAGGCATGATCTAAGAATCTCTAGATATTCATGAGCACCTTAGAGTTGACTATTTCTTTCCTTGATCTTCTCTAGTTGATCCTGAAGGTATCCCTTCAAGATATCAATATTTTCCCTAGAAGTGATGAGGTTGTTTTGTAGTTCTTGATTCTCTTGAATGTACTGCAATAGGTGGTAACCTCAAAGTGTGGCAGTCCTGGTAATGTTAAGAAGTCATTCATGAGCTTCTCTTTCTCAAAGGAATCAGATTTAATAAGATTTGCATAGAAGGAATATCCAGGATTTTCTTCGTGCCACTTTGCCCTCATATAGGCATCAAAGGCTTGATTCCACTGGCATCTGGTAGAAACATCTCTCCTTATATCTCTCTTAACCCATTGAAGGTTTTCATCTCCATAGTGGATGTTCTCATAAGGAGGCAGAAGAAAAGGTCCTTCTCTTTTAGTCTGCTGATAAGGCCATGCACTATCAGGTCTCTCTTCAAAAAGAGGTAGTTCCAAAGTGTGAACTTGTAGAGAACAGAGAGGATCAATGATCCTTGCTAAAATGTCCTAGAAGATAAGATTTGGCCTTTGACTATTGTATTCTCTCCCCATGTCATAAAAGTCTTGATCAGAAATGTGAAAGATTTTGTATCCTTGATTTTGAACCAGAGTATAATGTGTTTCTCCATAACTTGCAATAGGTTGAGGCCAGCCTTGTTCTTCTAACCAGTTCAAGATCAGTTCATTGTCATAGATTATCCCAGAAATGTTGATAGAGGCGTCCCAGTCAGTTCAATGTATTCCTAGATGGTGGAATGAGATTGTTAGATAACTGGTGAGGTGATCTGTTTGCTCTAGAGTGTCTTAGTCTTCTGTTACTCATAGAGGAAGATCCAGATGTACTAGGTAGTTGGGGATGTTGCAAGTGATCCAGGATACCAATTGTTGCCTTTCTTCTATTGGATCATCCATCCAGTCCATGATTCTATGATGGGTTATCTCTTCAAAGAATAGATCTGGTCTGGGAAGTGAGTATGGAAATGCTACCACCCCCAGATCTGTGATGTGTATAATGTCTTCTGTTCTGGGATACCTGACAGGCAGATTGTATAGTGTGTTGAGCTGTGTCACTAATACACTGAAGTAGAGTTGGTCCTCTAGATGCAGAGGACTGGGGCTAATTGCCTGTCTAGATGGTGGAGTGATGGAGATTCTGGTTTCCTCTCCTACAAGCTTATCTTTCATAGTGTATGTTACAATTCCTTGCTTGTCTTTTTACCACTCTGTTCTTTTTTCTTTACTGGACGTACACACCATCCCAATGCTGACAATCTTACTTATGTCTTGATCTGTTCCAACACGGATGCTTACATCTTCTTTCCTAGTCAAAGTCTGTCCCAACATGGACTCTTATTTCTATGGCATTCCTTCACCTTCCATCAGATGTACCATCATCCAATTATGTTATTCCTTCATATCATACAATAATTTCATTTCCTTTCATGTTCTATTTTCCCATACCTCATTAATTTGTATAAGTAGCAGAGTACAATACAGAAGGGGTCCCAAGCTTGATCTGCTTGGACTTCTGCCTTGTCTTATGATAGCATGAATCCATTCCCTGTGAACCTTTGCATTTATCACCTGGTTCTCATTCTAGCTTCAATGAACCCAGACCCTCCTCATCTAGTTGATTTGGAGTGTTCTCTTGAACATTTGGACTTGTTGGCTCCTTGCCCTCGTTATAGGCTCATTGCTCATGTCAACATTCAAGACCCAGAACCTCAGAACTCTCTATGCTTTGTTCTTCCAAGCCCTACATTAATCCCTACCCGGGCCTAGTGTAACAGTGTACATTGTCTCCAGTTCTTCCTGAGGATTCTGAACCTCCTTCAGAGTTTCTGGGAGCTCTGGATAGACCAAATTGTCTGGGGGTGAACCTTGGTTCATTAATATAGGTGAATGGAAGTTGAATATCATAGAAGTATTCTGGGTCTGCTGATTGCAGGTCATTGACAAGGTTTTCAAGGAATTGTCAAGGAGTTACTGATGGAGAGAGATTTTGATAAGGAGGTGGTGCAGTGGGTCTAGTAGGCACAGCAGGAGTTGGAGGTCTAGGTGTTACACTGAATGCACACTTGTGTTGTTCAACAACCTCTCAACGGTCAGACACTCACAAAGAGGTCAACAGAATCCGTCGAGCTAGGAGATCAATCAAGAACTGAGTAACAGAGACACAGACTCTGAGGTGAACTCAGAGGACAAGGACAAGAACAAGGTAGAGACTCAGAGAGCACAGAGAGGACACAAGAGATGCGTATGATTGTGCAGATCAAGTATGGGAGACTAAGGTACATGGCAACAGGATATATATACTGAGGAATGTGCAGCATAGAACAGTATAGAATGCGATGGAAATGGAAGGAACACTAAGCAGTAATGACAGATACTGCTGCGGAGGTATTGTCCGAAATCAAAGACATCAAGAAAAGAGAAAGAAATAGACAAGGTGTCGAGGCAAGAAGAAGAAAGATAAAACCATCTATGATGCAAGAGAATTGTAACATTACCCCTCTACTACATCGGAGGTTCCCTAACCTCCAGACCCTAGAATCAGTGATCAATCCCAACTTGGGTTGGGAGGAGTTTCCATAGGACTACGCATCCAAGCTTCGTCAGCTAATTCGTCAGCGAGCTCCTGGTCAACAGGAGAGGGGGTGTCACGAGTCCAGCCATGTTCTATAAGGGTGGTGGTGGGAGAAGATTCCACAGTCTCCAAGGCGTGAATAAGTTGAGACATGTCGGCGCTTTCCATGCTTTCCTCGTGAGATTCATTGATCTCCCCTTCTTCAGGTTCGAGCTCAATGTCATCCTCGCCTTCAACAGGGATGTGGGCAGGTAGTATAATAGAGGAATGAGGAGGAGGAATGGGAATGGGCGAAACGGTTGGAAGGTTAGCTTGAGGTGCAGGTTCACCACGATAGTTGGTGCGAACTGGGCGGAAGTAGTTGTGACAATGGGATTCAGTGTGACCAGGGCCATTCCGATTGCAATGACGACATAGGTACCAGGGGCAGTCTTTGGAGTAGTGCCCGAGACAGCGACAGGTGAAGCAGGCTTCCGAGTAACGCGGATGCGTGGATAATAGAGGTTCCTGGGAATTCCACCAAGCCATCCATCGATCAAAGATGACTGCTTTGGCAGGGGAGAGTGGAGAGGAGGAGGCTGACTCTAGCAGTCTGGGAATAATGGAAGGGGCATCGTCAGGGGGAGAAGGAGGGTAATCATGAAGATCGAGAAGAACAAAAGAGATAACATCACGAAAACGAAGTTCATATAAGGCTACAAGAATATTTTCAGCTTGTTCAGTGATGGAGCGTTGGATGATATGAGGTACCTCTTCATAGGTGTAAGAATCGTTAGCTATACGATGAAGAATGCGTAGCTGGGTCTGAATAACTTGGTTCTCAAGATAAGAGCGAACTAAAAGATCAATGAAGGAGTCTCGATTGATAAGGAAGTCAAGGCGACGGACGAAAGTGGGGTCAGAAAGAGAATTGGCAATGGCTACAAGGTCAAGATTAATGTGTAGGTTGCCCATGCGATAGGCAGTAAAGGGAAGAGAAGGCATTTGAGAAAATAGAAGAAGGAGTACTCAATGAAAACTTTAAAGAGGTCCAGGCGATTGGAAGTCTTTGTTAGACAGGCAACAAAGGTGATATTATTGATAAGCGAAAGCAACTGTGGCAAAGACCAGCAGAATACTTCCTATAGCGGCGAGGGCAAGAGCAACGTACACAGCAGAGTTGGAAGAGGAGAGGATTGTGGCGGAGTGGCCAGGGAGCATAGACTGGGGGAGGGTTTGGAACAGTGGATGAGGAGGAAGAGTCTGAGCGTTCAGGGGGCATATAACTGAAGGAGAAACTTCAAGGAGGAGCCTCACAAAGAGATCACAGCATCTTGAAATCAATGCCCATCATTGCAGTCAATGGAGTTTCTTATAGGTGAAGAGAATGGACTTGGCATGGCGGAGATTAGCTTCTGGTTCCCATGTATTTTCAGATGATGCATAACCTTTCCATGCGATCAGGTACTTGTAACGGCCAGGAGATCCCTGATGTGCGAGAATGGCTTCCACTTCGTATTCTTCTTCGTCATCAATCACGTCAGGAGGGGGTCTGGAGTAGAAGGGACCATGTGCATCGGTCTGTTTGAACGGCGATAGAAGCGAAGCGTGGAAGACATCGTGAATCTTCCATGTGGATGGAAGTTTCAGGTGGTATGACAGTGGAGATAGGACCTGAGAAATCTCAAAGGGTCCATGTCGTTTGGGAGCAAGTTTCCTAGAAGGGTAAGGTATATGGAGATTGGTAGCTTCAAGCCAAACCTTATCTCCAACCTTCCAGGGCGAAAAGGAGCGAGTGGAGTGGCGAGTCATCACTGCTCTGGCTAGGTCATGTGTAGCTAGGGCTTCTTGTCTGGCTTTGGCAAGAGAGTCTAATCAATCAGAGAGGGCAGGAAGGAAAGTCTTTCCAAGGGCAGGGTATGCTCTGGGTTCATAACCAAGGAGGAGCGAGAACGGAGATACCTTGGTGGAGCTATGGGGGACAGAGTTATGATGGAATTTGGCGGTAGTAAGGAAGTCAGCCCAAGCATGGGGATTGTTGGAGCAGAAGATGCGAAGATATGTTTCAAGCTCTTGATTGGTCCGTTCGGTCTGATCATCAGTTTGGGGGTGATATGCTGTGGAGAGGCGAATGTCGTATTGTAGGAGTCTTGCTAGCTCCTGGGCAAATGCAGATGCAAACTGTGGGCCTCTGTCAGATATGATGGAATCATGAAGACCAAACCGTTTGAACACATTGTCAAAGAAGAGCTTTGCAACTCTAGCAGCATCGATGGTTTTGTTGCAAGGAAGGAGAATTACCCCCTTTGTAAGCCCATGGTCTACCACAACCATGATAGAATCAAACCCAGAGGAGAGCGGGAGGTCCGTGATAAGATCAACGAAAAGCTGTTTGAAAGGAAGAGACGAAGAGGAGGGGATGGGAGAGACAGGGGGAACGACAGGGTGTGTGTTGACCTTAGATTGTTGGCAGATAGCACAACCCGCAACAAAGTTGCAAACAAAGGTGGCCATGCCAGGCCACCAGAAGTCCCTTTCCACCAGGGCTTTGGTGTGAAATTGACCTGTGTGACCAGTGGTGGGTGACGAATGTAAGGAATGGAGTAGAGAGGATCGTTGCTCAGGGGGATATAAAGACGATCTTGAAAGTATAACTTGTCATCTTTGAAAAACCAGTCTGCAAGGGATGATCGAGGGAAGAGGGGAGAATCATCCTGTAACGTGGCGATAGCCCATAAAACCAAGGGATCTGATGTGGAGGATGACTGGATGTGGCGCAGGAGGGAAAAGTCCAGGGCAGAGATGATGGCTGGGTCAGAGAGGATAGGTGCGAAGTTGTCCTGAGAGGTATCAATGGAGTCCTTGCATGAAAGAGCATCGGCAGGGCCCATCTGAGTACCTGGGGTGACTTTCCAGAGAATATCAAAGTCCTGCATGAAGAGTGACCAATGAGCTTGGCGACGAAACAGCTTCCTGGGATCCTTTAAATACGAAAGGTTCTTGTGATCAGTGAGAACAGTAACAGGGTGAGCCATTCCAAGAAGGTAGTGGCACCATTCTTCCAATGCGAGAATGACAGCCAGAAGTTCACGATCGTAGATATCATAGTTCCGTTCGGCGGGGCTGAAGGTCTTAGAAAAATAAGCACAAGGGTGGAGGTCACCATTGGCGTCCAGTTGAGCTCCTGCAGCAAGGAGGGAAGCGTCTGTCATCAAGGAGAAGGGCTTAGAAGGATTAGGAAGGGAGAGGACAGGGGCAGAGGAAAAGGAAGACTTGAGCGAGGCGAAAGCTCATTCCTGAAGAGGGGTCCAGGCCCAAGGTTCATTCTTGTGAGTAAGAAGGACAAGGTGGGCGACAACATTGGAGAAATTTGGGATGAACTTGCAATAGAAATTGGCGAACCCTAAGAAACTGCGAATGCCCTTGACAGAGATTGGTGGTTTCCACTCAGCAATTGCCTTAAGAAGTTTGATTGGGTCCATCTCAACGACTCCTTGTCCGATGATCATGCCTAAATACTCCATCTTGGGGGCGTCAAATGAACATTTGCTAATCTTAAGCGATAGTCCATGCTTCCTAAGTCGTTGAAAGACGCGAAGGGTACGTTCATGATGCAAGGTGAGATCTCCGTTGGTGTGGATACCAATGTCATCCATATAAATCTTTAGCCAGCCCTCTGCGATGATGTCAGCAAAGATATGATTCATGAAGCTTTAGAACGTAGGCGGGGCGTTGTTAAAGCCAAAGAACATGACTGTGGGTTCAAAGAGTCCAAGAGGAGTGATGAACGCCGCCTTCCATTGGTCTTCTTCACGGATGCAGATGTTATTGTATCCCCAGCGAATGTCAAGTTTGGTAAAGAGGGTGGAGTCCTTCATGTCGTCGATGAGGTCAGAGATAAGGGGGAGAGGGTAGGCATTGTGAATGGTGTGCGAGTTGAGATACCTGTAGTCTTGGCAAGGACGAAGGGTACCATCCTTCTTTGGGACGAAGAAGAAGGGTGAAGCTTGGGGGGATTTGGATGGGATGATGCGACCAGTCTTGAGGTTCTTGTCGATGAAGTCTTTGCAGGCCTGTTTCTCAGCGGGATTGAGAGGGTAGACCTTGGCAATCTTGGGGACAAAAGATGGCTTGAGTTCAATGACATGGTCATAGGGGCAGTGAGGAGGTAAAGCTTCAAATGTTTTCTCAGAGAAGATGTCAGCATAGTCCTTGCACCACTCTGGAACCTCTTGTTCCTTAGGTGCTTCTTGTTGCACCAGCTAAGTAGAAACAGTGATGCGGTTGATATCCAGAGTGGGAGGACGAGTGATGGTGATGGTCCTGTTTGTCCAATCGATAGTAGGGTTCCATTTCTTCCACCAGGGCATTCCAAGGATGACCTGGCGTTTGCCCAAAGAGGTGACCATGAGCTGGACGTCATTGGCAAAGGAGGGAAATATGGCTTTGGCGGAGATGGTGAATTTGATGGCCCCTTTGTGATTCAGGGTTCCATTCACATTGTATGCAGTGATGGGGCGAGGGAGATGACGGATGGAGGTGTGGAGACGAGGGATGAGTTTAGAGTCTATGAAGTTTCCAGTTGCTCCACTATCCACAAGAGCAATGGCGTTGACGCTTTGAGATTTGTTTTGTAGGCGAACTGGGAGGCGCAAGGTTCATTCATTGGGTAGTCCTACAAGTACATGATGGGAAGAGGACGTCAAAGCATCTTCCCTTTCTAAAAATCCAAAGCGTCCAACGTGGCAACATTTTCTTCGTCCAGATTCTCGAAACAGAGCTTGAGAGTTTGGAGAATCTCGTCTTCCTTCTTTCCAGAGGAGCAGAGTGAATTAACATAGGCATTGAGTGCAGATTGTTTGGTCATGGCAGGGGGAGTCATAGGGGGAGGGGACGCAACAGGAGGGGCAACATCCATAACTTGGACGTTCTGGGGGCGGGGCTTGTTAAAGGGGAACGCCCTGCACTGAAGGGCATTGTGGCCAGGCTTGTGACAGTGGAAACATAGTCCCTTCTTGATGCACTTGGCCTTCTCGATGGGAGTCATCTTGGACACCTTGATCGCGTCCACATCCATGGCATTGGGATCTGAGACAGCAGAGGAAGAGGAGGAAGGGAAAAAGGCAGTAGAAGACCTTTCCTTCCCTAAGTTGTTGATGTGGGTGAGTTGGGTGTGGAAGACCTTGGCTTTTTCAATCCAAGTCTTTGCATCCTGGGGTACAGGGATAATGCCGAGGATAGCCGAGACGATCTTCACATCCATTCCATCGCTTAGAAAGTGGGTGAGGGCGTCGTCGTCAGTGATACCAGCTTTGGCAGCTAGATTCTGAAAGTCCGTGATGTATTTCTGGAACCCATCATCGTGTTTGGTGGGTTTCTGGCGCAGTCTGGTCAGTGCAATGCGAGCAGTGACCTTTGTATCAAAGGGGTAGAAGGTGGACTTAAAATCTTCGACCAGCTTGTCGAAGGTTTTCTCAGTGGAGGCGATCGTCACGTTTGCCATCTTCTCATACCACATCTCAGAAAATGGGACTCCTCATCCTTTGCTCATTTTGTTAAGGGCGGTCATGATCTTGTCATCATCCGTGGTGTACAGGGTGGAGTTGAGGGCGAAGTATGCCTTCATGGCAGTGATCCAGTGAATAGTGTCACTGGTTTCTCCAGAGAAATCAGCTGGGAGTGCAGCCCTAAGTTCGGATTTGGTGGTAGACATGATGACTGGTGGTGGAGGTGAGGGACTGAGTTGTATGGGCGAAGGGAGTTGGGACTGTTGAGCAGAGGGCAAGGGGGCTTGTGGTGGTGAGGGTTGTCTTGGGGGAGTGACAGTGGCTGGCAGACTAGGGCAGGGACAGAGGGACTAGGGCTAAAGAACTTAGGGAGTCTGGGGGGACGATAGGGCAGAGGGTTTGCTATGGCAGAAGAACCTGTGATTCTTCTGGGCTGAGATGCAGGGACAGAGGCAGAGGGCGATGGTACTAAGGCAGAGGGTTGTGAGTCCTCTTCTTCAGAGTCAGAGGGGAGGCAATAGCCTCGCTGGGACGAAGGTCTGTGAGAAATGTTGCTGGGGGAGTCCTACACCTAGATAGGTGGGACAAGGGAGATACTTGATCTTTTGTTACACTAAACGCACACTTGTGTCGTTCAACAACCTCTCAATGGTCAGACACTCACAAAGAGGTCAACAGAATCCGTCGAGCTAGGAGATCAATCAAGGACTGAGTGACAGAGACATAGACTCTGAGGTGAACTCAGAGGACAAGGACGAGAACAAGGTAGAGACTCAGAGAGCACAGAGAGGACACAAGAGATGCGTATGATTGCGCAGATCAAGTATGGGAGACTAAGGTACATGGCAACAGGATATATCTACTGAGGAATGTGCAGCATAGAACAGTATAGAATGCGATGGAAATGGAAGGAACACTAAGCAGTAATGACAGATACTGCTGCGGAGGTATTGTCCGAAATCAAAGACATCAAGAAAAGAGAAAGAAATAGACAAGGCATCGAAGCAAGAAGAAGAAAGATAAAACCATCTATGATGCAAGAGAATTGTAACACTAGGTGGAAGAATTTGTTGTGGTGGAGTGAAGTAGGATTGTGAAGAAGAATGATCAGAGTTGACTAGAGTCTGACTTCCAGTCTCGGTGTATAAGGCTCTAGGTTGTGATTGAATACCACTAGAGTCTGAGAATGGTGGTGAAGGAATGAAGATCTGATTAGTTTCTTCTTGATTCTGTGATTCTTCTTGAACCATACCTTGCTCTTCCTATACACTTCCTCTAGTAGTAGAGAAAGATGATAATCTCTCCTCTAGCAATCCAAAGGATGCAGGGGTTACTTGGTATTCAAGTGTATGATAGATGGCAGAGATGGTTACAGAATCTAAGAGTGTGTTCCTGTACAAATGTGATGGAATAGAAATAGATCCTAATCTCTGGATCTGTTCAAAATCGGGATGTGGAGAATTCAGATAATGCTCTCCAAATATAGTGTGAGTGTGATATGGAGCAAGATTCATGTTAAACCACTGAATATTATGAATGGGAATGTCTGGAGGGGTGTGTTCCTTAATGTAAGGAATGCTACTTACAATGTAGGTCTATTTGATCTCAATGGAATGATCTGGATCATCTGTAGGGCTGATATTGATCAAGCATTGGTCAGTATTGGATGTCCAGGCATGCTCAAAAGATAGATCAATGGCATGAATGATGGCTCCCATTCCTCTGCATTGTCTCTTGGTCATTTCCTCTTCTAACCTCATTACATTGTTGTGCACATGTGCAGTGGCATGCATTGCACACAGATGTAATAGATAGTTGACCATCTTACACTGAGCAACAAAACTGTCTCAATGTTTGTAACATTTGGGTTGTTGCATGAATATCTAGTGCACCTTTGATGCTAGACTCTTGATTATAGGTATCATTAAAAAGCCCTGATAAAGGGCTTTCCAGGCATACATATATACATTTATTATGTAATTCCTTTTACATCAATCAATATTCACAAATTAATGAAGGGTACTCATTGAGATAGTTTTGTTGCTGACACTAGTCAATATTAAAATGAAACATTACAGCAGGATATTAGATAAGCAATGTGTCATGTGATGTTCAATAGGTTTAGTGTGATATAAACAAACCCAAACATCATCAATTCTTCCATGATTACTATTATAAAATTCCCTTTTAGTCATTAAATCTATTAAATCTTTGCTTCAACTGGTTTAGGCTACCCAACTACTCACAATACATGCAACAAACATTATTCCAGC
>JBBPTN010000681.1:0-10855 GCA_038094075.1 Xerocomus spinulosus
TTTCCCATACTTGATCTGCACAATCATACGCATTTCTTGTGTCCTCTCTGCCCTCTGAGTTCTCTGAGTCCCACCTTGCCTCTGCCCTTGTCTTCTGAGTTTACCTCAGAATCTCTGTCTCTGTCGCACTGTCATTGTCTTGGTCTCCTAGCTTGACAGATTCTGTAGACCTCTTTGTGAGTGTCCGACCATTGAGAGGTTGTTGAACGACACAAGTGTGCGTTCAGCGTAACAAGAGGGATCAACAATCATTGCTAAGATCTCTTGAAAGATAAGATTCGGCCTTTGACTATTATATTCTCTCCTCATATCGTAAAAGTCTTGATCAGAAATGTGAAAGATTTCATATCCTTGATTGTGAACCAGAGTATAGTGCATAGCTTCATAAGTCCTTGTAGGTTGTGGCCAGCCTTGTTCTTCTAACCAGTCTAAGATCTTTTCGTCATCATAGATCATCCCAGAAACACTGGTAGAAGTGTCCCAGTCAGTTCAATGTACTCCCAGATGGTGGAATGGGATTGTTAGATGACTAGCAAGGTGATCTGTTTGTTCTAGAGCATCTCAATCTTCTATTACTCGAAAAGAAAGATCCATGTGTATCAGATAGTTGGGAATGTTGTGGGCGATCCATGGTATTAATCGTCGCTCTTCTTCTGCTAGATCTTCCATCCAATCCATGATTTTATGCATGGTTATCTCTTCGAAGAATAGATCTGGTCTGGGAAGTGGGTATGGAAAGGCTACCACTCCCAGATCCGCAATGTGAATGACGTTTTCTGTTCTGGGATACCTGATAGGCGGATCGTACAGCATGTTGAGCAGTGTCACTGATATGCTGGACTAGAGTTGGTCCTCTAGATGCAGAGGACTGGGGCTGGGTACTCTGCTAAGTGGTGGAGTGATGGAGATTCTGGTTCCTTCTCCTATGAACTTGTCTCTCATAGTGTACACGGTTTCCAGATCTTCCTGAGGATTCTGAACTTCCTCTGGAGATTCTGGGTGATCTGGATAGACCAAATTGTCTTGGGGTAAACCTTGGTTCATCGATGTGGGTGAATGGGAGTTCAATGTTGTAGGAGTATTCTGGATCTGCTGATTGCAGTTTATGGATCAAAGTATCAAGGAATTGTCAAGGAGTTATGGATGGAGATTGGGTTTGGTAAGGAGGTGGTGCAGTGGGTCTAGCAGGAGCTGCAGGAGTAGGAGGTCTAAGAGGTAGGAGTTGTTGTGGTGGAGTGAAATAGGATTGTAAAGAAGAATTTTGGGAATGCTCAGAGTTGACTAGAGTCTGACTACCGGTCTCAATGTGAGTGGATCTAGGTTGTGGCTGAATGCCGCTAGAACCTGAGGATGGTGGTGAAGGAACAAAGATCTGATTAGTTACTCCTTGATCCTGTGATTCTTCATGAATCATACCTTGCTCTCCCTGTTGACTTCCACTGGTAGCAGTGGAAGATGATGATCTCTCCTCAACCACAGGAAATAGTGAGGGGGTTGCTGGATGTCCAAGCATATGATGGATAGTAGTGATGTGAGCGGGTTGTACAGGATCGAAGGGTGTGTTCCTGTGCAGATGTGGCGAGATAGGAATAGATCCTAATCTCTGGATCTGTTCGAAATTGGGATGCAGAGAATTTGGATGAACCTGATCAAATATAGTGCAATTATGGTATGGATCAGGGTTTGAATTGAACCACCAAAGGTTGTTGATAGGAAAGTCCAAAGGAGTGCATTCCTAAATGTAAGAAATGCTACTTACAATGTAGGTTTGTTTGATCTTGATGGGATGATCAGGATCACCTGTGGGGCTGATATTGATCAAACATCGGTCAGCATTGGATGCCCATGCATGCTCAAAAGATAGATCAATGGCATGAATAATGGCTTCCATAGCTCTACATTGTCTCTTGGTCATTTCCTCTTCTGACCTCATTACATTGTTGTGCACATGCGCAGTGGCATGCATCACACACAGATGTAATAGATAGTTGACCATCTTAGCTCTCCCATGGTGGGCACATAGGTCTTCTATCTGTTCCTCAAACTCTGTTAGGTGCAGAACCTCTTTAGACATAACTATATCAAATGACAGTAGTTTGTTTCCAAAGGGTTATGTGGGGCTCATAACCTGAAGAGAGGGTCCTTATGTAATGTCCCAGGAAGCATACTGAGTGCAGCCACTCTTCCAAGGTGTGCAGACAGCAAAGAGGGAAAGGATAGAGTGATGAGACTCACTCTGTACTAGCAGAGGTTTGGTATAGGAGTATTACACTTGATTAGATCAAAGTGTAGCTTGATAAGATCTCAGATCAACTGATCTGTGAGAGCAGTGAAGGGGATCTGAGATGTGTGTGAGAAAGAAGCACTTGCTTCAGATCTTATCTCCACTAATTACATGACAAGTATTTATACTTGGAGTTAAAGAGGAGATCTAATCTCTAAATACTAAATAGAGAATGAAAGAAGTATCATACAACATTAATATTACCATAAGAGGGAAATATTATGTCACAACCAGCCAATGTCTTACAGCATTTGATAATGCTGATGACAGATCTCAGATCTAGAATGATTAACAATCATTCTAGTCTATTCCGTGACTAAATTGGGTAAGCGATTCACAGAGCATGTGATAACTGGAAATCCCGTATGGTCTGGATCCTGCAGGGCTCCACTGGGTGTCCATCCGGGTTCCTTAGGTACCCGTTTAGGTGGGCATAGCCCCTGGACGTAATTTCCATCAGGAAGGTGGTAGCAATAATGGCATGAAGGGCTTGCATAAGATCCTGATCACTGATGATCCATGGATTGGCCTAATCTCGGCTCAACTCAAAAGGGCGGGTTGGATTAACCTCACCCACTTTCTGTCCTCTAACAACTCAGAGGGCAAGTCTCTGTTCTGATATCACATGTGAGCGCTTCCAGAAACACTCATAGCAGGTAATGAAATTGGGCTTGCGGTAGAACTTTCTTCAGTGACTTCATTCTTGACAGTTCTCGCCCTCTTCACACTTGATGTTAGTCTGGATACCTATTAGTATCGTGTGTTTAAGATATATGGGCCGTACCTTTGTTGTTACATGCTGGTCCTGCTTGAGCATTGTGCAGCCATTAACATCAGATGCATTGTCGTCCAGATTGTCGATATCTGATGTGACAACAATCAGCTCAGGGTGGTCCAGATATTTGCACTTGATTCCAGCACAAACACTCTCAGAGATGGGGGCTTCAAGATCTTCATTGATGGGTAGGCCAATTTCACCAACCCCAACACTTGCCGTGGCCTGCGAATAAATCATGAGACTTGAACTCATCTGCATGGTGGACTTACTCTGCCAAAACCTTCATGGTTATCAGAGTCAACGTAGATGGTGGTAGCGGCAGTAGACAATGTACCAGGTGGTACAAAAGTAGCTGTGTGTGTTAAAGAGTCAGAGACAGAAGAGTTTGCCATCGTTAACTCTGTTGAAGGTTTTGGTGTGGTGACACCCTGAGCCCAGGTGTTGACATGGCTGCACAGTGCATGCAACCTACTGGGATGGTGTTTGTTGGGGGTTCTATTGTCCCATAGACATTTAAACCAGAGTAGTGTAGAATCCATTAGTAGTAGCATGATTGAGGGTTAGCAAGACTTATGGAGATGAAAAACTGCCTTGTTTGACCATGTAGTGTGCATCATCAATGTATGTATATGGCACCTTCCCTTTTGAGCAGTCTGTGAGTTCCTGCTGTCACACCAGTGACAATGTCATCCATTTCAACATCGTTGGTGGGGGGTGCGGCAATCACTTGGTGACTGTTCTCTGCTGTATGGGCTAATCAAATCCATCAGACTGTAAAGACATGAGGTACCATCCTCACTGGGTGTGAATGCAGCCATGTTTGCCATGGTATGCATGGCTTGATTGATCTTCGTACAGGGTCTAACTGGCCTCTTTGTTGTAGTATCCCATACAGACTGGTTCAAAGCCATGGTGGCCTCCATCTGGCTGACTTGAGCTAAGCCTTGCTGGATTGCCGTAGCTCAAGCTTCCTTGTCAGCCTTCACACACATATTGTCGGCTTTCTTCTGTTCATGGGTGCGCCGTTTAACTTGAGTGTCAAGAATAATCTGACCAGGGTGCAGATTAGCTTTCTCGTGACGTGGTCTACCATTTTCAGAAGGATTGGTGGACATTGTGATGTGTGTAGTTGGGGGTTAGAGATGACCAGCCTGTATGGTAACACCTCCCTTTTTATGCTGAAAATTTATATGCAAACAGATGACATGATCTTGCGCTCCAAGTGCCGCTGACACAACCTGCCCTGAAACTTACCCTAACGCAAACTGCATTCCAGGGTTCCAAATATGCACTACATGCCACCCTCCAGGACATCTAGTGGGCCACCCCGTCCCAAGTTTAATCCACTCAGGTATCCCTGCAAGGTGGCAGGGTGTAACCGTTGGTTTGCCAACCTCTCTGGCCTCATGAAACACAGGCAGACCATCCACCCACCCATCATTCAGCACCACACAGCCTGGCCGGAGCTTTCAGGTTCAACCGATAGCCCTTTTTCCATTGAACCAAATCCAGGGTTGGAGTCTTTGGTAACAAACAGCGCTGCTGACGATGACTCTGGAGAGGTTCTGCCTGATGCTCCCAACACTGAACACGTAGGGCCAGGACAGAAGATTTACCGCAATTATCATGCAGGCTTGAATGGTGAGTTTCAAGGTTTGAATACGCACACAAAAATGATATTTTTTATGTTCGCCATTAGCTCAACCCTATGATGTGAATAGCCAGTTAGTCCTAGATGGCGAGCCCTCCCCACCACAAGAATACAAGTCTCCACATGATTGGACTCCTTACCACAATTGAATGGAGTTTGAGCTAGCAAACTTTCTGTTTACCCAGGCTGAAATGCCTGCTAAAAAAATTGATATGCTGTTGGAGATCTGGGCTGCTTCGCTGCATGAGTTTGGTGGCACACCTCTTTTCACTAATTATGCTGACCTTTACAGCATCATTGACAGCACCCACGTTGGGGAAGTCAAATGGGAATGTCTTGTAGTGCATTACAACAACAGCAAAGCACATGAAGATCGATCTCTCCCTTGGATGCTTGACACCTATGATGTCTGGTTCCGGGACCCACATCAGGTGATACACAATATCCTTGGTAGCTCAGAGTTGTCAAACGACATGGACTATGTGCCATACCGTGAGTATAATGCGACAGACAACACTCGATGCTGGCAAGATTTTATGTCGGGAGACTGGGCTTGGACTGAAGCAGTTAGTGTCCTAATTCCGCTATATCCTTGCACTTAGTAAATCTTTTAGGATAAAATATACAACAATGATCCAACAACTGCTGGCGCAACTCTAGTGCCCGTTATCCTTGGCAGTGACAAAATGACTGTGTCTGTAGCAACTGGACAAACAGACTATTACCCATTGTACCTATCCATTAGTAATGTATGGAATACTGTGCATCATGCACATCATAATGCCATGGTTCTTGTTGGCTTCCTAGCAATGCCAAAGAGTAAGTTTACCTTCTCTTTGACTTATATGGAACCTAATGGTCTATCAGTGACAAGGGAAGCTGCTAACACAGCTGAATTTCGCAAATTCAAGAGGCAGCTGTTCCACTCGTCTCTGAGTTGAATACTATCAACTCTCCAACCAGCCATGGAAGTCCCTGAATTGGTACAGTTCGGGGACAACTACTACCGGCATGTAATATATGCACTTGCGGCATATACTGCTGACTACGAAGAACAGGTATTACTTTTGTGCATAGTCTGGAACTGGTGTGCAAAATGTCTTGCGAATAGAGAGGACACACTATACTGACTCCATGAATATGCGGATCTAGTCATAAAGGAACTTGATTTGCGATATCTATGGGAAACATATGGAATTGTTGGCAACATTATTGTAAGTACTTGGCTGGTGTCTAATGATTTCTGTGGCTAATGCATAATAGCCATTTACAAATGATTTTCTGTGAGCAGATATCTACCAAATGCTGTCGCCCAACATCCTTCACCCACTCATCAAGGGTGGGTTCAAGGATCATTTAGTGGACTGGGTGGAAAGATACTTGGTTAGAATTCATGGCAAGGCAGAAGCAGACAAGATTTTGGATGAGATTGACCAACAGTATGCTCCTCTAGTGTTCAACTGATGTATCACTGTCTCATTGTCCCATTAAGAATTGCTGCCGTTGCCCCATTTACTGGTCTGCAGCGGTTTCCCCAAGGCCATCATTTTAAGCAATGGATGGGTGACGACTCAAAAGGGTTGATGAAAGTAGGCTTAATTTCGTGGTATAGGTAACTACTACTAACGTTTGTGATATAAAAGGTATACATTGCAGCCATCGAGGGATTCATACCTAGAGATGTGGTATGCATGCTCCAAGCATTTCTTGAATTTTGCTACCTGGTCTGATGAAATGTTATCACTGAGCAGACACTCAGTGACATTGATGATGCACTTAAGCAGTTTCACTGCTATCGAGATGTTTTTTGCAACAGTGGAGTTGTGGACACATTTTCACTCCCCTGGCGGCACTTGATGAAGCACTATCATTACTTGATCTGCCAGTTCGGTGCTCCAAATGGACTCTGCTCCTCTATAACAGAGTCAAAGCACATCAAGGCTGTCAAACATCCTTATTGCTGAACCAACCGTTTTCAGGTGCTCAGGCAGATGCTACTAATTAATCAAAGGCTCAACAAGCTGGCGGCAGCATGTGCTGATTTCACGGAATGTGGCATGATGGATATGAGTCTATTGTTATCACACATGCCTCAACTACTTGGTATGACTAGTCTACTTTGCAATCAGTACAAATACTAAGAACTCTACTTAGATCATCTCGACAAGACAGCGCCAGGCCAAGCAGCCCTTGCTGACAAAGGGGACTGTAGCAACCCAAAAGGGTTTGAAGAAGCTCCAGGTAGTTACAAGGAAGAAGAGGGTGAAGCCATCAATGCTGTGGCAACAATTGAAGCACACGTCTTACTGGCTCGTACCCACCATAAGTTTACTTCTATATTCTGTTATATTGAAAAGCTAAAGTATGACACTAGAACATCAACGGGCAAAGGATGTAGATGGTCTAAAGGCCAAACTAAACATACCACAGCTGCCCACTTTGCTGCAGTGATTTCTTCACTTGCAGCTCAATCCAACAGATCCCCACAGACCAGAGGATATCCCACTGGATGAATGCCCATCCTACATGGGAAGAGTGCATGTCTACAATTCAGCATGCTCGATGTTCTGTGCTCCCAGCGATCTCTGTGGAATCTATGGTATGCGGCACAAATATATTTGCACTACTCCGATGTGGAGGAATGAAGGACCATGGTATGACTGTATTTTTGTTGTAATGGACCCTGAAGCTGAAGGGATGCATGGGTTAGATGTTGCACATGTCCTATGATTCTTCTCTTTTACCTTCGCAGGTGTGGTGCACCCATGTGCCGTTATTCATTGGTTCAACCGAGTAGGAGATAGTCCTAACCCAGATACAGGAATGTGGGTTGTTTCACCAAGCTATCACACACGTAACACTCGAAACATCGCTATCATCCATATCGATACCATTTATCGTGCAGCACACCTCATTCCCATCTACACCAGTCATGTTGTTAACTTGAAAACCATCAAACCCCACAATGTTGAAGGATATGCGCTCTAAGCGGTAACTGTGTCCTGGAAACTCCCATGGGAAAGTGTTCTCACACCTGAGACACTTATGCACATACTGCGGGAACCTATCCCACACTAGTGGAGATAGCACGTTGTGCTTCTCATGCTTGCCCTTAAGCATTACTCATGCTGTAGGCGTGGCACTCCCACGCTGGCCCTAAATACTCCGTATTTGGTAGCCAGCTATAGTATATAATCCTCTTATTGTAATGTAGCTCAATAAGAGAGTTCTTTCCTCCCTTCCACCATCTCCCCTAAGCCACTCCAGCACTACCACCCTTGATGAGTATACTTACATGTCTAGTGACTCAGTGACCTTCCCTAGCAGATGAGCATGTACAGTGAATGGGCTCATCACTCATCGCTCTCTGCATCATCATTCATATCCTGTGACGAGACGCCCTCTCAACACACAACTCCTATGACACATTCCCACGCTTCTACATGAACAAGTTCGTGGATCATCACGCATTTGAAATCACATTCTAGGTTGCCTTCATCAATATTCCTTTCTTTTCAGTCTTTTGTGCCTAATTCAATGTACCTACTTTTCTGGTTGCATCTGACAAGTACGGAAAGAACAGATAGGACCGCTAACACTAAAAAAGTGTAACTAGTGACGAAAATAACCGAAATGTCAAAGAGGCATCGGTACGCAGTGTGCTAAATTCCTGATGCAACAGTGCCTGCCATGAGTTGCCTTTACAAATGTCGTTGTCAGAGGGCTTCGCTCCTTGTCACTGTGATGATGATACCAGCTGTTGTGTCCCCCCCTCCTTGAGTCATTTTCTGGCGGTGCCCAGGTGCTGTGATTTGCCTCATCGTCGCTGCGGTGGTGGGTGTGCCCTCGCCATTGTCGTGCTTTGTCACCGTAGTGTGCATGAAATTGCATCACCCTCAGTTTGCCCGCTGTCGTGGGGTAATGATGACCGTGTTGTTGCGTCATCCTCATTCTCGCCACCGTCGCCATAGTGGATGGTGTACAATCGCCGCCATGATCCCATGGTGGGATTGTCGCCAAGTAATCCTGATCCTCATCATCTACGTTGTCGTAGTGAATGCCATTGCTGGCACTTGCCCCGCCGTTGTCGTTGTAGAAGGTGTCATTGTCAACATCAGATTGTCCTCATCGGCACAATCCTCATTGTCATCGCAGTCCTGGTAGTGTGGATCTTGCCATGTGGTGGTGAGGCCACTGCATTTAGGCTACGGTGATGTCAGTAGCGCCAACAGTAGCATTGCCCCCTTCTAGTAGTGGTAGTGTTAGTGCCGTCGGGTTGTTCTCGTCATCGTCGTCAAGTAGCAAGGATGCTGTTGCGTCGGGACCCTTTATTGCAACTCACTCTCGTGGTGGTTAGCACACCATCACATCGTCTTGATTGTGGTGGTAGTGGTGTGGAGGCCACTACATTGCCATTCAATGCCATTGGTGGTGGTGGTGGTGGGCTATATGCTGTTGCGTCCTCGCCATCATCACTGTCGCTCGTGTAGTGAGATGGTGATACGAGTCGAAACTTGGAAAGATTATCCCACGAGGCTCGATTTGATTGGTCAGATCTAAATCGTAACACTGCCACGGCGTAGTGACCACCCTAAAATCATGATCATGCTCAGGAAGGGGTGCACGTGTGCGTAATCGACAAGGCGGCGACGAGGGCATGGTTACGCATTAGGCCGGCATGCTGCGCGCCACTCTGAAGGGATTCATGAGCAGTTACTAGAAGATTTATATGACAACATTATACTACAGTTGAGGTTTTGGTCCGCCATGATGGTGCAGCGTGCGACTACTACTTCACCTTGTCGCACTAGAAGTGATTCTGGCTTCCTCCTACATCAACGTATTAAATTGGTGCTGGATTGTCCATTCCTCGATCCCCTCTTTACTCTCGTGTAATCGTTCCAGCAGATCTTCGTTAACCTCTTTGAACTTTTCCTCTAGCATCCTTCCGTGAACGTGTGCAAGCCGACAGAGGATAGTCGCATAGTGCCATGCTCCCATTGCTGTAGAGATATCTAACCTTTCCACGAGCCGTTCAAACATGTAAACAAACTGTCAACACGGTCAGTGTGCGCCTCGGTCGTGAACAGATTCCGTACATTGTCGTCCCGGATAACAGCCGCTGGCAACACCACGATAGGACCATCTGTCTGTACACCATATACGGGTATGTTTGTGATGCCGAGGGCCTGTAGGAACTTGACAGACGCCGTGAGGTACATCCTGAGCTGGTTCGTACCCTTCATAGAGTTGTCCGACGCCTTCTTGTACTCGGCAGTCAGGATAGGCAGTTCAAGACGTGCGTTCCCTGATCCGATCCGGAGCTCCTGGACTCGGGAAGCCAATGCGTCCGTTGCGTTCGTAGGGGTCGCCTGCTCTTCAACCAAGGGTGAGGACGATGAAATTGATGAAGACGGTATATCGTAACGAGTTCCCTGCATCGCTTGCGCAGCACCGGTGGGAGCAGTCGGTGGGGTCAAACTTTTGTTTGACTTCTTTGTTGATGGTTTCTTCACACCCAAATTGCCAGTTCTGGCGTTGGATTTCTTCGCTGGAGTCTCCTCTTTGGTCGTTTCCTTAGCAGTATGGACAAGTTGAAGGTCGGAGATGTCATTAGATGAGACGTTTGGAAGCTCGACCAGTAAACGTCCCAATGCATCGCATCGTCCCTTCTCCGGAAGCAGTAGAAGCTTGGAGATGGTGGAAGCCTCTTCTTCTGTTTCAGTCACTCCTTTCCAGACCCCACGTTGAGAGATGACGTATGCATTATTCTCTGTCTCTTGAATAAATTGAGAGTCTGTGCCACCACGCTTAAGCACCCAACTCTCGAGATCGTCGCTGCGACGATAGAGCAGCTTTGCGTATAATTTCTCAAGATCACGTCTGATGGGATATTTCAAACAATCGCTTTTTGGTAGACGAAGGGTGGTCTCCAGCCTGGATGTTCATGAATGTCAGATACTGTATCTCGGTCGTAGCCAAATACATACATTGGCCGTGCAAGCGGATCCTCGAGATGAACATCCGGCTCGTCCGTCAGACTGCGTGTAGCCTCACCCTCGCCTGTTTCGATGAGACGTATGAAGAAGTCGAACAATAGGCGGTCATGATCAACACGCCAGGATGCCTCAGTCTCGCTCTT
>JBBPTN010000682.1:0-10839 GCA_038094075.1 Xerocomus spinulosus
TGTGCTCCAATGGAACAAAGCCTTACATCAATCCTTATTGGAAATGGGTTTCAAGAGAACTCATTCAGACGCAGGAGTATATGTCTATCGCAAAGGAGAAGACAAGATTTTCTTCCTAGTTTATGTAGATGATGCTCTATTTATTAGAAACAACTGGACCAAGATACTATCACTCAAGAAATAGTTCATGTCCAAATGGGAATCTCAAGATCTTGAAGAAGCTCAAGAATATCTTGGCATGCGGATCACAAGAGATTGCAAGAAGCGAACTCTAAAGCTTGATCAAATATCATATGCTGAGAAAGTTATTGAACAATTTGATATGCAGAACTGCAAACCAGTATATGTTCCATTGCCATCTGGATATAATCCGAGCTCTTCTACAGAGGAATCAAATGCTTCACTCCAAAGTCACTATCAATCGGTCATTGGATCATTGCTTTACATCATGTTAGGCACACAACCTGACCTTGCCTTTTCTGTAATCAAGATGTCACAATTCTCAGCAAATCCTACTGAGGATCATCTTAAGCGAGCACTACACATTGTCTGCTACCTGGCTACCACCAGAGATCTATGCCTCACCTACAAGGGAGACACCCATTCAGGTTTCTTGGCATATAGTGACACTGATTGGGCAGGAGACATCGATACTAGAAGATTGACTACTGGGTATTGTATATTCTTAGCAGATGGAATAGTCTTATGGCTATCTAGGCGACAGAGGAAGATCACACTATCTTCTACTGAAGCAGAATATGTCGGGATGACGGAAGTAGCCAAGCAGCTTACTTGGATTAAGTCCCTATTCTCAGAATTGGGAATAGATCTTCCGCCATTTCCCCTTTATGTAGATAATCAAGGCGCTATCTTCTTAGCATCTAATCCAGCTCAAGAAGGATGCACAAAGCATATAGCAATTCCCTACCACTTTATCAAGGAATGCGTCCATGAAAAACTAGTCAAACTGTTCTACATCGGAACTACAGAGCAAAAGGCTGACATATTCACGAAGAACATCACACGAGATCAATTTACCAAATTAAGGGAACTTCTCACTCTTAATCACTTCTGATGATCCCGAAATGAAACTTCTATTAAAAGAAGATCTATCTATTAGTCCAACCATGCCTACGAGCGAATGATTGGAAAGCCTCATCATGAAGGTCAAGGAACCAAGGTTGATCCCATTCATATAAAGAGGTGGTGTACTCAATCCACCACTCTGGGATCATCCCATGATTCACATGACCATGATGCCTGGCTATACTGTAAGCCTAGCCATCTGAGGACTTATCCGATTATTGTAATCTAATGGGTCATCCAAGTGCAGGTGCGACTCATCATACTCTATCTCATCATTCGATTCATCCTCAACCACCCCATTGAGGACTATCTCATCACTCTCAGACCCTTGATCTTGAACTTGATATAGCTCCATTACTTCTTCAAGGAGCGACTCAAGCGATTCAGACTCTAAAAGATCAAAGAAAGAAACAATAAATATATTATTACATTTCAGAGGGTGAGACCCAGACCTTCTATAGGGCTAAGCTGCCCTGGCATGGTCTCCTCTTCTTCCTCCTCATCCACCAGATCATTTATGATATTCCCCAGGATCTGTTCGATCCCAGGGACCTCCACTTCAGGCGCTGGGGGAAATGGATTGCCCCCAAAGGGGTTCTCCACTTCTTCTTCACCCCAGGCTGGCACACCCCAGCCATCATTCTCTACCTCTACCTCTTCTACCTGCCACTGTACTTTGCGGGTCACCCAGTTCCTGCTCGCCCTCAACTCCTTCCATGCCTTTACCTCCCATGTCACCACATACTCTCCGTACTTCTCCATCGTGATCCTCTTTGTCACTGCCAGGCAGTAAACTTCCAAAAAACCAATCGTGGCATACAAGGTGCACATGATGGTGGTGATAGTGTGGGCGATGAGGTGGAAAGACATCTGTGAAAGGATTAGCATGGATATACAGGAGATCAGGCACTTACTTTTTGAAAAGGTTGTGGTGGTGGTCGCGTCTACTGGTTGATAGTAGCTTGGGTTAGCTGCTGAGGAGAGGATCACCTCAATACCTCTGGCTTTATACCAGAGAGATGCTGTGGTCACAAGATGATAAGATAAGCAAATCACAAGACCGATCCAAACATCCTGTGATCACAAGGACATCGGATCATACAGGATGATGAAGAATCGGATGGAAATGAGATAGGATCAACTCGTAACAAGTCATACAGGATGAATCAAACAGGATCGTCAAGAAAGAACAAAGAAATATCCTTATCAGTCAACACAGGGACCTAAATCAATCTTATCACCATTCTTTGAGCGACAGGGAGTAATGGAAATTACAGTGGCTCAAAAAAGTGTCCCAATGTTGGGTCATTTTGAACAAATGGATTAATTGCCAGAGATATAAGACAAACAAGACCAAACAATTGCAGGATGAAAGATAGTACTTACTCTTGGCATTCTATTGCCACTTAGATCATGTGATTTGGTTACCATGGTACTGAGATATAGCAATTTTAAAATGACATGTCATTGGGACACTTATTTGAGCATAATGCTATCATCTATAATGTAGTGAATAACATGAGAATTTTATAGTTTCTAATGGCCACTGTGCCTTGGACCTAATTACTCATGTAAATTACATAATTCTGAGATATATATCTCACCCAGCTATTCAAATATCATTAAGAAATCCATTTTAATCTTTATTAACATTAATATTCTCTATGCCTTCAAATCTGGCTTTTTTGTTCTTTAGATCTTACCCCAAAATGACATAGAAAAGTCTACTATATCCAGAACTATCAATGAATGCCTCTGGAAGAAGGGAAATATCCTATCAAAGTGTCCTTTTGAACTTTTTCCTACTAATGGACAGTAATTTGCCTCTTGTATTACCATGATAAGGAAGTAAATTCTATTCTTTCTTTTTATCTCATCAGTGCTGCCATCAACCCTCCTATCCATCCTCAGACTTTTCAAAATGGGCTCTAGTCAGCTTTCTTAATACTGTAGTTAAAAATTATACCCCCTCTTATTTGTCAAATATCAAGAATAGAGGCTAGCCTTGGTAATAAAGTGTTGAAACTGCACTACAGAAGCAAGACTGGCATTATTTGATCATATGAGGTGAATACTAATAAGATCAGTCAAGTGGAAGCAAATAAGTGTGAAAAGTGGTAGATGAGATTAGAGAGATCTAAGAAAGAGTGGAATTTAGAGATGGTTCTTTGAGTGTTTAGGGCTGTTTGAACTGGAAGAGTGTGGAGGCACTTGTAGAGGTGGAGTGTGAAGGAGATGCTAAGAAGTATGTCTTCAATTTGAGCATGGATCTGCTTTCTAGCAAAGAGAATTATAGAAATTCAGAGGAGACTATTATTTTTAAACAGAAATAGAACTCAAAAACTTCTTCAAAAGAGCTTGAATTTGCTTATATATCACTAACCCAATATTCTAGACCATCCAAGAAAATTTTAAGACTCAAAATCTAACAAATTTTAATTTAGAAGCTCAATAGCTATTTAATATTGTTAAAAGGAATATGGGAAATTTGTGAGGGGATTGTGGCTCAAAAGTGACATATACTGATAGAATGCATGCTTAGAAGACTAGAGGAAGTGATTAAGACCAAAGAAGAACACAATAAACACTCAAAGTCCAGAAATGAAATGATGCTCAAATAAGTGTCCCAATGACATGTCATTTTAAAATTGCTATATCTCAGTACCATGGTAACCAAATCACATGATCTAAGCAGCAATAGAATGCCAAGAGTAATCACTATCTTTCATCCTGCAAGTATTTTGTCTTGTTTGTCTTATATCTCTGGAAATTAATCCATTTGTTCAAAATGACCCAACATTGGGACACTTTTTTGAGCCACTGTATCTCCTTGGTCGGTACAGAAATGTCCACGGGACTCTGTCTCCATTGATCCATATTGAACTGATTATCCGCAGCCAATGAGCTTTCGGTGGTATCCAGGCATTTGGTTGCAGCATGTGCATTGAACCCTTCGAGCTCCTCGATGCTGAAACCAGGAGCACGCAGAACTTCGTGGACAAGTCTGTTCATTTCTGAAGCAGACTTTTGACAACTCCCAGTGAGCATCCATGACACAATGTGCCATTCAGACATAGTTCGCCATGGCCATGGCGGCGCCAGACGTTGAACTTGAGGCTTAGGTTGTATATCTGGAGTCCCGTCTGAGGCAGTCATATCATCTGGCATGACAAAAGCGTCTGGGTCGTCAGTTGGGCGATGACGGTATTCACGAGCAATCCCGAACTTGTTAAATTGCGTTCGGAATGAATCGAAAACGTGGAGGATAACTCGCTTGATTGTCGATTGGGGGGTTGGTGCGTGTGCTGGAACAGGAGGTTCTGGAAGGAGGTCACGAAACCGTGCAGGCAGCCTGCGACGCCTTGGGGGGAGCGGTTGGTCGGAGGTTGACGCTGTGGGCTCGACCACTTGCGATTCATCACGAGTGAGGGCAGGTGAATCGATGGGCATATCTTGAGATTCGGTGCAAACTTCCATGGGTTGGGCGACTGATTCTTCAAGCGATCCATGTACATTATCCGGTTCAGGACTTTGACTGCCCAGGGGCAGTGCGTCCATTGAACTCATCTGTGATGCGGAACGAAGCTCTACATTAGCATCAAACAGCTACATCATAGGCACCATTACCTTGCCAGATATTCTGCCCTTTTTCACAGGCAACTGAGTGGTACTTAAACTTTTGAGTAACCGTGAATGCTGGGCTTGATAGGTTGGACACGATGATCGATGCTGCAAGAGTCCCCTAGATGTCTTGAATATCCGCTCACATGTTCTCCCGCACTTAAATACAGGCATTTGAAGGAACGATGGAGAGTGATGGAAGGGAGGAGGGGCTAGCTGAGGATAATGCTAGGTAGGATTGAGCCTTAAAGCTTGTAACCACGACGCAGGCACTGTGAATAACACGTGAGCAGTACCAAATGTATGGGACATGCGTACCCAGGCAGAGTCTTGTGTAGCCCATACACTACGAAAAACACGTGAGCAGCAGCCAAAGATATGAGGTACATGCACCTGGCGCAGGGTTTTGTGGAGCCCTAGGTTCTATATCATGCCCACCCTGTGCAAGGAAAAAAATTGTCAGTCTGTTAGCTATATCAATAGGGTGACTTGGTTCTGCGCGCTAAACAGAATACGAAGAAAAAACAATCTATGTTTGACAAGTAGGAGTACACAAATATCTCCAAGTAAATCTGTCCGGTACAATCAATAAATAATGGAAGAATACACTAGGGCAGAGGGGAAGTAGGAAAACATGTTGTTCATTGATGGAAGTCTTGCAGAAATGAATGAGGGACAATTGGTGGCCGACCAAAACATTCAAAGAAGTTCTGCACATAGAACAATGTGGCCCGACACATTGTCTCATAAGCGTCAACTTGACGACTCTCCTCCGAGGAATTCATGCGAGTTGCAAAAGAGTAGAGGCTAGGATGAGCATCAGGCCAAGCTGTCAAGATAAGGCAGAAGCTGTTTAGCACTTGTCGATTACCAGGAGTTGCATCTGTGAAACCTAGATCCCCAGCCTTCTTGGGCAATGGACCTGACATGTCACAGTGTGTACCCGGCCACACTGCCTCGAGAAGCCTACGGCGTTCGTTGGGTGCTCGCTCCCATAGTTGCGGGACTATTGCGTGGTCCAATGCATAAAGTTCATAGTAGAAACCCCACTCGAACATCTCCCAGAGTATGGCTTGAACAAGGCGAACAGGGGGGTTAGAGAGCAATGATATCTGGATCTGGATGTCGCACCAATCAAGTTCCTCCTTGGGGCCAGCAGCGAACCCTGTGTCATGTAGACACCATCCCCGAAAACCCCACCCAATGCGGCCTGGTGGCTTTGTGACTCCGTCATTTTCTTCTTGCCTTTGCCATTTTGAGGCCCCGCAGGTTCCACTTCTTCATCAGCACGCGTTCTGTTAAGAAAATCACGCCATTGCTGCGGCGATGGGAAATGGCCATGAGGGAAATGGCCAAGACATTGGATCCAGTATGCACGGACTGCCAGCCAGTTCGTGAGGTATAACTTATGACACTCTGGCGATCCAACTGAGACCATCAGAGCAGGCTCAGGAACACGATATCCTGGGTCTGCAACTCTAGACTTGACTCTTGATGGGTCCTTGTCGGCACGTTTCATTGCTTGTTCCCAAACAGGTAGAGACGCAGGCATCTCAGCAACAGTCGGGTCAGTCCACTTATCACGTCCACCTTCTACACCGAACGGGTGATCAGATTAGGTTCCTTGTCATTACACAAACAAACGCTTACTTGGGCCTAGACGCCCCTTGGTGCTGGAGTGTTGCAAAGCTTCCTTCCTCGCCACCTTTGTTTGAGTAGGCTTTGGGGCTTTGCCAACATGAGACGAGGCCTCAGCGCCATTGGTAGTAGATGCGGTCAACATCACGGTTGTTGTGCCTGTGTAGTGGCGGCAAGTGTGAACATGGCGAACGAAGGCGGTTGCACCAGAATAGAGACAGTCGAAAGGACGAACAGTTTGGCAAGGCTTGAAATACTGGGCACAGATAATATGGTCGGGGAACGTGAATGTGACGGGTTTCTCGATAATCGTAGAGTTCGTGATAGAGAACTCATACTGAACATACCAAACAGGTACTCCCGCAATGAATAATTCATTGCACACTGCACTATCCTTTGTAAAGCAGCCCATCCAATCGGTATGAACTGGGTGGGGAACGGAAGTAGAGTACGCCAGGCAAGTTTGGACGACCTCGACATAGTCAAGAAAGGCAATGATATCCAAAAAAAACGTTGAGCCTCAGCGACGTATGCTATGATATCGCGCCAAGGGAGGGGTTCCTGCAGCAACTTGGACACTGCATGCCGCAACGACTGGATTAGCTTTGAGACGATATCCTTTTTGTCACCGCGGTTTTTCTTCCAGGATGCATAACGTGTAGATGCGATGTCTAGCAATCCAGCCAGATTGAGAGCCTTATCATCCTTCAACTTTCCTACAATAGAGTGACCGGCCGCTGGGACACTGTTGATGTCTTGGAGATTCGGCGTATACCATGCCCAAGAGAACTTATTGGGAGGGGGATAAGAGGATTGGTGAGGTACGCAGACGGCATACTCAAACTCTTTTGAGTACTCTTGCGGCCACTGAAAGCAGTCGGCTGTTCCAAATCACCCGTCTGCTCACGCACGAAGCTCTTCTGCCTCAATGTGAGGCTCCAGTACAAATGTCATGTTTGGGGTAGTGATCACAATCTTAGATTGACCCCGTGTTGCAATGGCTTTGGCATCATGAGAGGAGAAAGGCGCTGCAGCAGAGTTAAGAGTTGTGCATGCGAGAGGAAAAGATTATACTTACAACTAATGGAATGCGTCTGAGGTTTATATCGGGTGAGGGCAGTGGTCATGGCTATAGAAACGCGTAAAGAAAATACCCTTAGAGGATGGGCAGCGAAAGGAGAAGTGCAAGGAGAGAAAGCGAGGAGAGTATTGGTGGAGGGGTGGATGGATTAGAGCGAAAGGGGCAAGGAGAGAACGCTCAGAGAGGAGTACATGGCGGCGAGAGTCCAAGGGATGGAAAGTGATGGAAAGACTAATCTTTGACACAAATATCAGCACAAAGACGCGAATATGGAGACATACCCAATCTACCTGAGGAGGTGCCCAAGGAATAGGGAAGCGCTCCACGGAGTCTTAAACCCCACTGTCACGTGATATGGGGTGGTGACGAGGCGACTCGCTGGACACAAAGTCCAAGAGCGTTCTTAGTGCGACACAAAGTCAGTCACTGAGATCGGGTGAGCAGCACAAAGCCAACTCAAAGAGGGGCAGGGATGGGCTTGTAGACTGGGTGCAGCAGGTGCGAAGGCGATAACCATGGCGACAGCTGAAGGCGAGGACATGGCGATGATGGAAGGGAAGAGGCAAGTGCATGGTCGACTCTGCAGTGGAGTGGAGACAAGGACAAGACAGGTATATTATGTAACATCCATTAAGTGATTTACATAAGTGATAGCCTATTGTGTCAAAGTGTCACGTGCCACCTTTCTCCACTAGCTCTTTCCCACATGTATAACTCTGCACCTCGCGTTCGTCCTCATCGCCTCCATCGTCGTTGCCAACGTCACCATTGCACCCACTGCACCTAGTCTACAAGCCAGTCCTTGCCCCTCTTCAAGTTGGCTTTGTGCTGCTCACCTGATCTCAGTGGTACCAATGACTTTGTGTTGCACTGAGAACGCTCTTGGACTTTGTGTCCAGCGAGTCACCTTGTCACCACCCCGTATCGCATGACAGTGGGGTTTAAGACTCCATGGAGCACTTCCCTATTCCTTGGGCACCTCCTCAGGTAGATTGGATACGTCTCCATATTCGCATCTTTGCACTGATATTCGTGTCAAAGATTAGTCTTTCCATCACTCTCCATCCCTTGGACTCTCGCCGCCACATACTCTCCTCCTTCAGGCTGGATTTTTTTCACCTGCATCCTTCACAAATGCAGAAGTCATTCGGCATGTATGCATTTATCATGCATAGTCCAGGTAAACTTTTAAGACCCAAAACACAACTGATTACAACTCTTCTATGCATACAGGGAGCGTATACTACATGTATGCTATTCAATCACCACTGAAGCAGCTCTGTACCTGTTACAATTTCGTATCTCTTTCATGACATTCTGCTCTTTTCCTACGAACTTCCTCACGCTTTAGGCCCTTTACTTATATCCTATCAATATCGCCATGTCCTCCTTTTTCTAGGACCTTATTTCTCTTGCTTCATTTGTGATTAGTCTCTATTTCGGACAGCTGCTCCACAAGTACCTTCTCTTTATGAGTACTTAGTCACGTATTTTCTTTCACATTCTATACTATTCTATGCTGCGCATTCCATAGTATAAATACCTCACTGCCATGTACAATACTTTCCCATACTTGATCTGCGCAATCATACGCATTTCTTGTGTCCTCTTTGCTCTCTGAAACTCTCTGAGTCTTGCCTTGCCTTTGTCCTCTGAGTTCGTCTCAGGGTCTCTGTCTCTGTCGCTTAGTCTGTGCCTTGGTCTCCTAGCTTGACGGATTCTGTAGACCTCTTCGTGAGAGTCCAACCATTGAGAGGTTGTTGAATGACACAAGAGTGTGTTCAGCGTAACAGTACCTGCGGAAGAAATGGGGGTGCAAGAGGCTATCCAGAATGGCAAAGTTGCTAGCTGCGTGGGTTGGCAAGGTGGTCAGCGTTATGAGGAGCGTTAAGGTTGGTTACTGACCATTTGTCTCTGCTCTCCACTGTACGATGTGCTCACCATACGACCAGAATCCTTCGTCACCCAAAAAAATATCCATAAGACTTAGCCTAAACAAGATGATCCGTCGGTCGTTTAATTTTCGCCTTCGAAGGTCAGTCTTCACAATTGACTCCATGACAGCGTCGTTGATCCAGACAACCAACAGCACGCTGGAATCATTCTGGAGGAAATCCAAGATAGACTCTTGTGCCATTCGAGTGTGGATCCAGTGGAGCGACAGGTGAGTCAGGTTGGGTAGCTTGTGAAAACTGTCGGGAATTGACTCCCAAGCACCCTGAGATATGGACAGATGGAGATGACTGATGTTCCTGAAATATTGAAAGGTGGGTAGGTGAACCTCACGTTCAAATGGAAGTGTCGCTAAATTGGTGTATAGGAAGTGAAGGTATTGAAGGTTGCTCAGCGGCAGCAACAGCGGGTTTTCCAGAGGGTTTGGGATGTGTCGGATGCACAAAGCCAGATACAGCGTTTTCAAACTCTTGCACGTGGTAAGGATTTGTGCGATTGTCGTTAGATTGACTGACCGATCAATGTGAAGGTCGACAACAAGCCCTGCACGATTGGGGATCTCCAGAAGTGCAAGGAACGCAGTCACTGTGACATCCGACCACAGTCGAGCAGTGCGATAGACATAGGGCAAAAGCCTGTCAAGGCAGCCAGTAAGTGACATATGTAGACATGTAGAGCGAAGACTGACCAAGTATGCATTCTCACCGCCACATGTGCATAGCGGTGGACGTCACGCTTGTCCTTGAACATTAAGAAAATGTAGCACTGAACTTCCAGCGGGAAACGAACGAATTGGGGGAACATCACTGAAGGTAGTTCAAGGTGGGTCAAACCTAGCACTAGTTTTATAGTACTTGGTATCGATCTTTGTCAACTTTGACGGCAGCACGGGCGGAACTAGATAGCGTATAGTTTCCCAGAGGTGGCTCTTGGCTACGCGGGTGCTGTGGGAGAGCTGGGTACTTTGAGTGTTGGCCTCTCCGCCGAGCAGCTAGCATTGAGCAAGCGATGCATTATATTCTTATTAGGTTGTTTTTTAAGAAAACGGCAGAGGTTTCGTATCACTAGTGTCTCCAGGGAAGCGGCAACCGATTGCCACTGCAGGGAGGGCAGCGACAATGAATATCACTCGGGAGGGCAACCAATGGGCAAGGCGCCGTTGAATATGTACAGGCTGACCCTGACTCTGGCACACGCAAATCGTGATTCCAGGAGGTGAGTTCCGCCCGTTGAATAGATTGAAAAGTGAAACTTTCTGGTGTACAACAGCCGTCCTCACCGCCATGTCAGAGTCTGAACCCACAAGCCAGTCTTTACAACTTCAACTCGCTTTGCTGCAATGCGAAATCCAGCGGTTGAAGTCGCAACAGTCAGACAATAACTCAGGCAAACCTCAGTGAGTGTAACTGCTGTCAAATTATATTTTTGCTGCTAACGATATTTCTTAGGTGGGTCATCTG
>JBBPTN010000683.1:0-10811 GCA_038094075.1 Xerocomus spinulosus
TGAGAAAATACATAATACTAAGTCAAGCTTATATAGGAGTAAATGCGCAGCATAGAAAGGTAAAGAAAGCAATGGAAATGGAGGGGATACTAAGCAATGATGACAGACATTGCTGCGGAGATGTTGTCCATGATGAGTAATAAAAAGTAGGAGGAAGACTCGGAAGAAGAGGACGGAAGACAAGAAGCATATAAACAACAGAATAATTGTAACAGCACTACTTATACAAATTATTGAGGTATGGGAAAGTAGAAAATAAAGGGAAATGAAACTATTGTATGATGTGAAGGAATAATATGATTGGATGATAGCTCACCCGATAGAAAGTAGAAGAATGTCATGGAAGGAAGAGTCCGTGTTGGAATGAACTGAAACATAAGTGAAATTGTCAGTGTTAGGATGGTGGATACATCCAGTAAAGGAAAAAGAATAATGTGGTAAAGAAAAAAGCAAGGAATCATAACAGGAGGCTTCTAGTGGGAGTGAAGGAGAGGTGGGATTGGTGGCAGGAGGGGGGCTGTGCTGAAGCTTTGTTTAGAAGTGAAAGTGGTGTGGAACCCAGCTGTGTCTATTCCCAATTATGGCATCAATGCAAGGTGGTGAAGGAGGCTATTGTTCCAATGCTATAAATGGTCCATATCTGCCTCACATTGTTGTATGAAATGTCATGTTTGAATGGTCTTAACCACTTTATTGTTATATTGTTGTAAACCAGCCAGCTAGCATAGCATTATTATTGTTTGGCTGCAATGGTGGACCTTCTTGAAGTATTTAAGGCCTTTGAATAATTTAAACCCCATCTTTCATCACAACATGTTGACTTGGAGCAACCCCAAAATTCGTCCAATGTCCATTTCCTCTTGGCACATGTTGATCTATTACACTACATTCAGACTTGAGGTAGCTCTCCTTAGGCTTCGGGACATCCCACTCAGAGCCTGGCCATACAATTAGAAGGAAAGCCTTCTTACCGACCATGTAAGTGATGTTGATGTTATTATATAGATCCCTATACTGATCAGCCATAGAATCAATATGCTCATTTGATTAGTCTGTATACCACTTGCACCACTACATCACCCCCAATTCCCAGGTACCTACACACAGTATTTAACCTCAGCCCGAGAACAACATCTATCCGGCATGATCTCCTTGAGATCGATAAAGAAGCCTTTTACTTACTAAAGGATATTAAGCACTTTTTGCCTATGTGGTCACTAACACATGATCAACCAACCTTCGGTCTTACCAACACTTGGTGGATGTTGAACATTCCTGGGTACCATAGCTTTAGGATAGAATGGTCAAACCAAACACTCTTGGTTAAAGAGGCATTTGGCATATTTTCAGGTGAGATTGAATACCAAATGCTATATTGATAATCCTCTTTTTGTAGAGCTCCTACTCTGCATCATGAACAACATGTTGTGGTAAACATGGAGGGCAATTTGCCGATTTCAGTTGCAGTCTATGGCTCTGCACAATCTTACAGTGGTTACAAATCCATTTTCAGAACCATCAAGATCACCTTGATAGTGTCCTCCAACTCAATTGACCTAACCTTCATTGAGGATCACTGTTACGATTCCTTGCTTGTTTCTTCACCATTTTATTCTTTTTCCTTTATTGGACGTATCCACCATCCTAATGCTAACGATTCCGCTTACATTTTGATCTGTTCCAACACGGATTCTTACTTCTTCCTTCTTAGTCAACGTCCATTCCAACACAGACTCTTTCTTCTATAATGTTCTTCCACTTTCTGTCGGGTGAGCCATCATCCAATCATATTATTCCTTCACATCATACGATAGTTTCATCTCCCATTATGTTCTATTTTCCCATACCTCGATAATTCCTATAAGTAGTGCACTACAATACAGAAGGGGTCCCAAGCTTAATCTGCTTGGACTTCCACCTTGTCACTATGATAGTGTGAATCCATCTCTTGTGAACCTTTGCATTTGTTGCTTGGTTCTCATTCTAGCTTCACTCGAACCTAGGCCCTCCTTGTCACATTGACTTGGAGCATTCTCTCAAACCTTTGGACTCACCAGCTCATCACTGTCATTATAGGCTTGTCATTCTGAACGACGTTCAAGACCCAGAACTCAAGAACTCCCTATGCTTCGTTCTTCCAAGCTCTATGTTAGTCCCTATCTGGGTCTAGCATAACAATCACCTGGGTTCTGCAGTCCCCCTGTTCTTTCAATTCAAATATGTTCCACTACATTTACAACTCTCTTGAATGAGGAGATTTCAACCCTATTCATCTTAATCCATACTTCCCTGACTTTGCTGCTCTGCCTGGCACCCACTATCACCCATGGTAGATTTGACATTGCAGTGATGCTGACCATTCAAGCAGCACCTGCTCCTGGGCATGTGTAAAAGGTGGCAGTTCAGAGAATGTTGTACATTAGTAAAGGCACTACAAGGCAAAGGTTCTCATGTTATGTCTGGGTACGTTTCAACCACCAACACATTACCTCTCACTAATCCATAGAGGTAATCCAGCATTAGGTTGAAAAGGCCTCCATTCATTTAAAGTGATGGGTTGTTGTTGCCATTTCTCTGGTCCTTCAATCTTACCACCACCTCCCTCATGACGAGGGTGACTTGTCTAGCTGGCATAAAGGCCAATCCACCCTCTGAACCAGTTACCCCGTGACGTTCAATGCACTTGACTGCTGGTATAAGTAGGCATGCTTTCCAGCTGGAGAAGGTTGCCCTCACCATGGAGGAGGGTACACCATGGCCATCTGTAAAGCAGCCTAGTAGGGCTGTTGCTTTCAATGATCTGATCAATCCAATGGCTCCAACCCCATGCCATCGGACTTGTAAGAAAGGATCAGAGAAGGTGCTTAGAGTGAGATTTTAACATCTTTCATAACTGTTACTACCTCTGATTCAAGGATTCCACGGCACACAGGGATTCAATGGAGGTCAATCAAGTGCAAGCACTGCCAAATCCCCATCCACCAGTAACATCTTCAGGACTAAGAGGCCATTTTGGCTTGCAGCCCTTAAAACCGTCATTTGTTTGCATGGAGTTGCAAAGCATAGAGGAACACAACATAGTGCAGTCCAATCATTCTGCGCCCCCTTCCCCCTCCAAACCAAATGCATGGCCTTCAGTTTCCCTTCCCAATAGTTCTTTGGAATGGTATAGACCTGTACCTGGCACAAAGCCAGGAGAAGACAGCTCATTGTTGTCTGAAGCATCTTCTACTAATGACAATGATGAGGGCACACTGGATTGACAGAACTGACATAGCAAAGATGGAGATGACAGTGATAAGTCTATTGCTTCTAATGCCACATTCTTGTACTAAAATCCAACAGAAATGGCCGATATAGATGATGCAAGGGAGGATGAGGGCAGTCAAGATGACCATGATGTTGATGTTGACATGGAATTTTGCCTAAACCCACCTGACAATGGTGGCTGGGATTGGGAAAAAGCCAGGTTTGGCATGGAAGATGAAGATTGGCAAAGTGACCATAGCACTGAGGGTGGTGAGGACAAGGATGACCACCATGAAGATGATGGACATTGTCATCATTAACTCAGTGTTGACCAACCTCGTCCTTTGCAATGATCTGTTCAGCCTTTATTACCCCAACAAGAAAAACGTGGTTATCGTTATATTGCAGTGTGGAATGGCAATGAACATGTAAGCAATTTACTATGAAGCAATTATATTCACTAAATACATGTCACAGTCTGGAACAGACTATGATGTTCTTGATCACCACCATCTGACAAACCGCTACCACAAATCTCCTTTGCCAACATACCTTTCTGATGTCTGGAGCAGTAATCACAACTAGAGTTCAAGGAGGAAACATGCCAGAAGAGTGAATGAAAGTGCAAATGACACCACTGTGAAAGGAGAGTTCAATAAGAGGACTCAAGATGTGACTGCCCTAGCTCTTATTGTGCCAAGGATCAGCAATAAAAGTGTGGTCCTAAGGGCATGTAAACCAAACATTGTGCCAAGAATTCATGCTAACCCTGCTGCCCAGCTAACAGCAGGTGGTCACAGTGAGGCTGGCAAAGGAAACACCCCTGCCACTGCATGAAGGAACCACGCTACCACTGTTGTTACCACAAGGGGAACATGTATTCTAAACAATGCTGACTCACAGACTCAATCTGTCCCTCAAGCCCAGCCCCAGCCCCAGCCTTGATGTGGTCAATACTTGAAGAACTCTGAAGGTTTGATTCCAGCGGGAGAGCATATGCTTGGCTTCTACCCCCCCTTGTGGACAGAACTCCTTAAAACTGCAAAGCTCAAGATGCAACTCTCTCTCATCCATGGTTGCCCATTTATATGAGCAACAATGGGGGTGCCAAATTCATGTTCTGAAGTTTTGTTCAAAGTCCTTGCAAGTTATGAAGACAAGAAGAAAGTGGTCGAGGCTGGTGTGTTATTGCTTGTTCCACATCTTCTAATACTAACAATGCCTAGGTTTTTTCCTGAAGAAGCAGGAGTCAATGGTGCATCTAGTAAGCATACATTGATTGTTTGCAGCATAAGCCTACTAATGGTACTACAGATTTCCAATGACACCCAAACATTCCACAGCAAGATCAAGAAGTACATTCAAGAGCTGATTCCTGTAGCATATCAACTCTGCATGCTGGATAATATAACGAACCATAACTCACATGTCCAGTTCATGAAGGAGAAGATAGTGGGACTTTTACAGAAATTGAGATACTTGAAGGGGGATCGCAATGAGCTGGTATGTATGTACACTCTAAATATTTGCTGACTTTACAATTAGCCAATAGGGATGGACATCTCATTTTGCACACCCCACTCTTAAGAGCATGTGCCATGCAGTCTATTACTAAAACTCTTTCAAAGCGCTCTGCCAATTTAAAGAGTTTCAACATTTGCTGCTGGTAAAGGCTCTCGCCTTGATCACTGCCTATGTAAGTAGTCTGCTATAGATCGTAACCTCACTAACATGACATAGGTCCATAATCTTCTTACTGTGTGGAGAACACATGGGCATAGCAATCCATCACAGTCACTCAGCTCCAAGAAGTTAGAAGCATCATACAATAAATTGCTAGCAAGCATCCAGCAGGTTGCTATGCACAACTATCATGGACCAAAGCTCACATGGAAGCTGGCAGAATGGGCAACGAGTGGAATGTAAGTACATAATTTACCTCATTTTAATTATAGTGACATTCAATATTAGAGATGGTGTTGTGTGACCAATGGACAATGACAAAGACAATGATGAATTCAGTGGTGTTTTATTGAACTTTGACAAGGAGTAATGCATTTTTACTATGTCTGATATAGATTTTGTTTAGTTGATACTGACAATTGATATTTATGCTTCATTGGCAGTAAAAACATGCACACAGTATGCTATGGAGATAGTATAGAAATTGCACAGAATGGTATGGACAAAGTACAGGCATGGTACAGGACTACCAAACACGATAGTTAGACACCAACACAGTAGGTACAGATGACAGCATAACTACAATACTACAGAGTCATTACAGCACAGAGACTGACAGTTAAACACTGTGACAGAGCAACACAGATGGTATAGATAGTCATATAGGTACAGATTAAGACATAGCTGTACACCAAATGAGTTCCTGTACAGGCAGGTATAGAGGGGTACAGAGCGCAGGTATCTACAGTGTGCTATAGAGGTTTGGGTGGCTGTGCGGTATGTACAGATTACTAATATACTGTACAGATTACCAATACAACTGTACAGCCTGTGGCTCTGTAGGACCCTGTAAGAGGGGCTGCATAGGGGGGGACCTTGCTGTAGTTCTATAGCTTCTGTAACCACCTGTCCAGCTCTGGACAGTGATATTTGGGTTTGCTGATGATCTGTGGATATCTTCTTGTTGATTAGTATGATGGCTCAGGTTCACACTGAGTTGACACGACCATGGTTTGATGGGTATAGGACTGTCCAATGGGGGCTTGTGATCATCAGGTTCACTGGGTTGATGGCTGGTTCTTAGATTAGAGCGAGGTCGTAGGTTTTGGGATTTAGCATATGGAGTAGGTGATGTTGGGCAATGGGTAATTTGTTGACATTCTGTTACTGGATGCAAAGTGGTTGTGTTATTTTCTTTTGTTTATTTTCATCTATAGTTTGATGGGTGGTTGGTGTTGGGTTGTTCCATCATGGGGATGGGGTGTCATAGAGGTCATCCAGGTTGTATGAGTTGGTGCTTTGTGAGGCATTGGAGTTGGTCTCAGGTAGTTCTGGGTTGGGATATTGGGCTGTTGGGCTGGGAGGGGAGGGATGTAAGGCATTAGCATTGTTTTTATATGGGAGCAGAAGCAGGGGGGATGCAGGTAGAACACTTGTCTGGGATTGTAGCCAGTTCTGGAGGGTTGATTGATGGGCCAGTTCATCGTGTTGTTGCCACCCTTTGTTGTGTGTTCCAATGGGTGGGTTTGTGTTGTCTTTGTATTTCTGGGCATGTTTTGTTCCTTTCCTGCATGTGGTAATTGTCGTGTTGGGGGGCTGGGTTTGATTGTGGGTGTGGTGTGGTCTGCTTTGTTGGTGATCTGGTGGGGCCACTTTCAGTGTCAGATTTGTTGTTTGGTGATCGCATGTTGGAAGGCTTGTGATTGGCAGGTGCCAGGTAGAGAATTCATTGTTGATCGTTTTCCATATTGTAGAGTCATTTAAGGTTGGGAATAGTTTGTATTTCACTTCTATTGAGGAGGCGTGTAGTTTTGTCCTTGCTTGAGTGAAGGTTGGGCAGTGTCGGCTCCAGGAGGGGTGTCCTTTCATGTTGCAGTTGATGCAGTAGTGGTGCTCTGGATCTGTGTTAAAGCAGTTATTAGTTTAGTGGTTTTGACTGCAAGTGCCACAAACTGGGTGCCCATGTGGGTAGCTTTTGGCCATGTGTGTTCGATCAAGTGAGTGGCATTTGCAGCACCAAGAGGGTTCTGGGAGTTGTTTTTGAACTCTGACTTTCTTTCCTTCTATGATTAGTCCATTTCTAAGTGCTGTGTTAGCATCCTTTCTTGTTGAGAAAGCGATAAGGGTGTGGACCACCCTTTGTTTGGTGGTCCAGAAAGTGGGGGGTTTGATCCATTTGATCAAGTGTATGCTTTAAGGTGTGAGTTCAGAGGCTTGTTCAATAAGGCAGATCACTTCTTCTTCATCAGGGTCTAGAGTGATGGGTACAAATTCTGCCACCATTCTGTAGAGTTTGGGGATTAGCTGTCTGTTGGGATTAAACAGGTCTAGGAAGTGCTTAGTGTTGTTTGGGTCTTTGAACCACTCTGCTTGCTCTGCCCCTTTCAACTCTAGCCCAATCTTGTTATCTTGAAGTTTCCGTGTGCTTGTAATTTCAGTTTCTTTCAGGGGGGCATGGTGTTGGTCCAGTAGCATGTGAATGGACTGGTTGGTGATATGTACAGTTTCCTTTTCTGAGTGTTGTAGTGTATTTGTGCTGCATTTGATGGTGAGTTAGTGGGTTTGTGCTTTGCTGTGGGTGAGAATTATTATGTGGTGTGATTGGGTTCCTATTTCGAGGGCATCAGCATATGATTGATGAGGTCGCTTTAGATGGTCAGTGGTGGTGGACTTTGTAATGCTACTTAGTGAGGATTTTGCCCCCTCAATGGCTTGGTGTAGTGTGTTCTTTACTGATTGTATGGTGGCATCAATTTCCAGGGCATATTCTGCTAGTCTTAATGTTTGTTGTTGTTGTTGTTTGAGGGCACATTCAAATAAGGTGACGTGGTCTGGGTCTGAAGTCTGGGGTCCTCAATCTGAGATGGGCTGGTTTGGGTTGGGGGTGGTGGTGATAATACGGTCTTCTATGTGTTGGGTTAGTATAGATAATCTCAGCATATGGTCATTTTAGATCTGGGGCATTTATGGAAAATTACAGAAGGGCTTGAGCTATGCAACCACTCATGATTTCTTCAGATGGTGTGGTTAGTCTGTAGGTTCCCAGGAGTTTTTGAGCTGCTGGAAGATCCTTGATGAGCCTGTGTGCCTCCAAGTGTTCCATTCCATTTGTAACTTTATTAGGTGTGAATATGTAGTTGTAGATTCCCTGTGATCCGATTTGTCTAGTTTGGGTGGTGGTGGTGGGGGCTGGATTGTTGGTGGTTTGAGAGGAGACTGTGGGTGGAGGAGGGGACTCCCCCATTGGGAGGACCGATTCTAGGGCTTGGTTAGTTGTGTTTTCTTCACAGAGACTCACTTGGTGTCCAGGGTTCTCCTTTTGATGGTGAGAGTACCTATTCAAGATGCATCCTGCAGTTTATACTTATCATTACCATGTCTTCACTCTGTTTGATGGGCCTCAAACATTCTTACCCACTCCCTCTACTGTTTATTATTCTCTATACTACTATTCATGCTACTGTTCATTACCATTCATATAACCATTCATCTAGCTTTGAAAAACTACACCCACTCATCACTCTTTATACTACCCTTTTTACTACTCTTCATTCAACGACCACATTTCAGAATGACCACTATATGTACTACACTTCACTTGAACTATGGTGCCCTTCCCCTTCTTTAACTACTCTTCAGACTTGACTTCTTTGCAACAATCTAACTCAAAGATGATGACAATGACTACTCTTTACTTCTTCAACTATCCTTCACAATAATCCATCACTTCCCTCCAACTACCCTTCACATCAACTTCACATCCCTACACTATGCTGCACTGACTACTCTTCGCATTAAATAGACTAACCTCCACTTCTCTCTAACTGGGATGACACACTCTCAGAGATGATGACTATGACTACCCTTTATCTCTTCCACTACCTCCCTACAACCACCCTTTACATCAATTTCACATCACATCATATCCCTTTACTACCCTGCACTGACTACCCTTTACCATCCTTCACTGAGACCACCCACTTTCAGAGATGACAACTCTGACTACCCTTCACCTCCTTATGACTATAACTACTCTTCTGTAACTAGGATAACCCACTTTCAAAGATGATAACCATGACTGTGCTTCACTTCCGTCCACTACCCCTTACCACCATGACTACCCTTCACATTGACATCAACTGCCCTTCACAGTTTTTCACTGGAATGAAGATGATAACTATGACTACCCATCGCCTCCTTCACTACATCTCACGACCATACTACCCTTCACATCGCATCGAGTTCCTCCCACCACACAAACGAAGGCGACCCCACCTTCGTCGGAAAATCATTATTAGTGGGCATGACACCCAGGTGACATGCCAAGAAGATGGTTTCCTTGGTCTGTGGGAAATGGGGTTCCCTGTAGTGGGTACTTCCCATGGTGTGTGCATAACTGTGGGGGTCGATGGCCGGTGTGGGAGAGATGGTGTGATTTTGGAGGAATGTTATGTCTCTGAAATCCATAGTGGTAGAAGAGAATGCAAAGGAAGCCGCGGTATCTGCAGTATGCACGCAGGCTTTTCCTTTTCCCTTGCCTCGTGTGTTCCTTCTTTCCTGGCCATCTTTTGACCAATTTCCCTGTTGCTTCTTCTTCAGCTATTCATCAGGCTTCTTCTGTTGCTGATGGAAGGTGGGAGTTTGTTCAGGCTTGTGCTGAATATTCGTCACCTTATGTGCTTGATGGTGAACATCAGCAGTCAGTTTCCACTTAAGCGCGAACTGCTGCCATGAAGCTACAACGATTTGTTCAAGCTTCCCAAGGGTGAGCTTGTGGTCGTTGTTGTTGTTGTCCGTGGTATCAACTGCAGTTTTGTTGTTGAATGTGGCAATGATGGTGTCAGCATATTGAGGAAGCCAAGCCATGACAAGCATCAGTTTGATCTTGTCATTGACTTTGTAGTTCAATTCTTCGAGCTGTGCGAAGGAGGCATTGAATTTGGCGAAGATTGCCGATGGGTGATTGTTCTCTGGGAAAGACAGAGCAAGCATTTGCTTAAACTCTGTAAAGGCTGATGCATGGGAGGATGCATCGTATTGTTGCTTGAGAGAGTTCCAAAGTTCCTGACTGGTAGCCTGGCCTTTGAAGCAGGAATTGATGTGTGTTTCACACTTTAATCAGATGATACCAATAGCGCAGTTATCCTTGTCATCCCAAGCATCTTGTGCATCTCCAGTGTCCGTAGGACGGGTCTTGTGCATCATGGTCTGCCAGAGACCTTGCGAACGAATGTAGGCTTCCATATCGGTTGCCCATCGTTGGTAGTTGGTGCTGTTAAGCTTGGGAATCTTCTCTGCGAGGGAGGATGAAGACATGTTTGATGATGGTCTATAATAGGGAATGGGTGTTAGCAAGCGTGCTTCCAGAAAGAATGTGGTAAGCAATAGAACCGCATTGCATAAGAGCCCAGAACCCTAAAACCAAATGGAGATAGAAGCTCCATTGTCTTCGGTTCCCATGGACCATACCCGAGCACGGATTGATGCCCGCAGCAAGGGCTGTGTCTTCCCTGCGATATGATCGCATCGGGAATAACATGGTCCTTGGCCTCCTTTTTCGTATGCTTTGTCCGCAGCAAAAGCGCAAGCATACATCCAAGGTGCCAGCATATGTGTTTGCCGTGTAACGTGCACATACGTTCATCCACAAGTTCAAACGCGAGACTTTCGTCGACCACAGCAAGAACGCAGTGATGGTAGGAAGAACCTAGAGTGTTCAAGCGCGAAGGGTTCTTCACAGCTTTACTGGCCCGGGGCTCATAACCTGTTGAGCAGGTATGCGCAGCCACAAGTGGCTCCATGCAGGGTCTCTATTCCTGCACTAGAAAGGAGTGACTAATAGGTCTTGCATACTCACCACTGGGGGGTTGGTTGGGTGT
>JBBPTN010000684.1:0-10804 GCA_038094075.1 Xerocomus spinulosus
CAAACCTCTGCTAGTACAGAGTGAGTCTCATCGCTCTATTCTTTCCCTCTTCGCTGTCTGCGCACCTTGGAAGAGTGGCTGCACCCAGTACGCTTCCTGGGACGTTACATAAGCACCCTCTCTTCACCTTCTTCGTACGCATTCACAGGATGGACATGGGACACGGGTTCTGGACCATCTATTGTGTGCGTGCACACGCTGTGATATGCAATTTCGTGGTCGGGTCTGACATGATTCGCAAGGGTATACCACACAGGGCAGATACAGGAACGGGTAGGCTGCAGCAGTAGCTAGTTCTACAACCCTACAACCCGGGATTTTACCGCAGAACTGCGTATTCATCCTTACATTTCCTCCCAATAGAGCTGGTCGCGAACAATTCCCCCACCGAGTACTGGTCCTCAAGCCATCTAGCCGAGAAACTACAGGCGCACAGGGATCACTATTATCCCCGAACATCGGAAACGTCGGGTAGCCAGTGTCTTGTCCAACGAGATAGACGGCTATCGCAGTCATCTGGTATGGATCCTTTGCTGTGGACAATGTGATTCCCGGGATACAATTCCATCGTAGCATGATCGCCACTACCGTATATGCACCACAGGAACATCTATCATCCAGAGTGTCTTGGTAAGCTCATTCCCAAATCCATTTGGTTATCCGCTTGTAAGGCGACTGTCTATAATCCTTTGGATTTTTGCGTACTTTCTGCATCAACTTTCCAGGTTCTCCACTGCAGTACTGTGGCCTCTCTTTGCAGTCGACTGCACGCCTCGTATTATTATGGTTCGCTCCGTCCGCACACTTCGCGTTCGTGATCACTACGAAAGCCCAAGTGCAACGAAACTAGATCACGCCCTATTGTGACAAACTAAGAGATACACGCGCAGTTACACCTATGCCCTGATTTCGTTCTTTGCTGATTTTATGGCGCTTCTGACGGTAATGAATCGACGAGGACGGAGTAGACAAACTCGAAGACGCGATAGAACTCTATAATTCTGCAAACAATGTGTACCATACATCTCGACACCAAATGTATGATTGAAGGGGTCAGTTATTCTCTACTCTGCCTTGATATCATAAAGTAGCTCCTGACTGGGAGACGTGGTGTGAACTCTTCAACACCTCATTCGAGGTTGTCATGCCACTTCCCCTTGCCAAGTCGTTGCTACTTAGATTTTATTGTGTAGAGAAACCGAGACCGCTCGCATTTTCAGGTAATCTGCGCGGGAACTTGGAAGATGTTGACGATAATATTTTGTTTGTTTGACGCTTGTTCCACTACCACTCGCAGCTACATCTGTACAGTACGACTCGACAGCAAAACTCGTACTATGCCATATCTCAATCCCAGAACATTGGCGTCAACACGCACCTGCAAGTAGTGTATGACGATGGACCCAAGTTGAGACCTCGATTACCACGTACTCGGATTGGATGATTTCACATCACACGCTCAATGGTTGACGCTCACCAAGAGGAATTGTTAGTTCATTGATTTGTACAAGTAGTCAAGAGCTGATGTTATTCTGCAGGGTTGACTGGTTGACATCGAGGCCGATTGGTCTGCGAGGCCGTTCCGAGTGCATACACGTTGGGATCGCCATCCAGTGTTAGTTTTGTTCGACGCCAAGGGTATCCATTCTGACTGTACCCCCATTCAGTAACAGGCTGCGCACAGTGGAGCCGGGCCGTATCCATGTGCTGAACCGTTCTGTTCCTTGGTCAAGGGCGCCCAGTCGAAGAACCCGCGAGTCCATTGATCTCGAATGTGCAACCATTAATGTTCTATCACCGTAGATTCTGAGACCGTGATTACAGGATGCGGTCGTCTAAGATAGTTGATGCCAGGCAATAATTATGCTTTCTGAGTTTCAAAAGGAGCACAGCACATGACACCACGGCGCTGTCCCCTTTGCCCCTGAGGTCGAGCGTTTGGGCAGCAACGAGGTGGGCTATGCGAAAAGTTCCCGCTACCCTCTTCCAACACCCACCATGTCTCCCTCAGATCCTGGCAAGCAAGAGCGTATAGAAGAATTTCTTAGAAAGTCTCTCCTTGGGGACGAGATCGTCAACACCCAGTTCCATCTGTTCTCTGCAAGATCTTCGACGTCAGATCATGTGGTGAAGCCTCGCGTCCTGTGTGCCAACAACATTCTGCTAGCAAAGAGCTCAAGCTACTTTGTGGATTGTGAGTCATTCCGCCACTCAAAGAGACTCTTTGGATTTAGTGGCGCATAGTATTGAGCTCAGATGTCAGTCCTTCTGATCCGTCGCTATGTGACCTCACGGGCGACAATGACGTGCCCAACAACGTTCGGGTCGACGAGTATGGTTATGCAAGCGACAGTGATCTCGATGACGAAGACGAAGAAGAGAAGCCGCCGCTTCGCGTTGCGGAGGTGGAGGTGTCAAAGGATCAACCTAGGAAGGCGTCTACGCCGCCATCCCGAATTAGTGTGGAGGTGCAAATCAAGGACGACGACGACGAGTCAAGTGCTGTTTATCGTGTCTGGTTCACTGTGCCGTCTAATATGTGCGTATAGGTTATCCGACGATGGATCGGAGTCGCTGAGCTCTGATATGTTCGTCATGAGCCCGGAGCACCCGAAAATGGATCCGCCCGCTCTCCTGAATGTGGACGATCCTCGATCAGTAGCAAATAACGAGGCATCTGAGAGCAAAATATCAACAAATTCTAACAATGCTGCTATGCGTCTGCGGTCCTTGGGGAGTCGTCACGTTCTCGTCAAGGACACCGCTTTCCAAACGTGAGTTTTCCACAAGCTTCAGTCTGCTCTAAGTGTTGAGCTGAACGTGGGTTGGCATCTAGGTGGTATACCCTCTTGAACTATCTGTACACCGGCAAGTTTTATTTCTTGCCACTCAGCTCGGCGGCTTTTGGAGGGCAGCCCTGCGTATCTTCAACAAGTTCTCAGGATGAGCCCGAGTGCTCTGCAAAGTCAATGTACCGTCTCGCCTGCAAGGTCAGTAATACACATTTGATCACTGACGTATATGTAGGCTGAGGAAAATTGATCCGCACTAGGTCGGACTAGATCACCTGCGTGATGAAGCGATGGCACACATCCGCAGCAACCTCTCCGAGAACAACATTCTGAAGGAGATTTCCTCCAGCCTCGTATCTAGGTACGTCATTGTATACACTTTCGAGCTCGGGTTGATGTGGCGCATATAGACACCCGGAGCTGTTGGAAATGGAGCTCGACGTGCTGTACACCCACATCGCATCGCCACCGGTCGTGACAGGGTTTGCAGAGCTCGCACGGCGTATCGCACTCAGGGAGCTTCCGCATGGTGCGGATATCATCGTTGGGATTCATACGAGGGTATTGAGGGAACGACCGTCATTACCGGCAACACCAAGTCTCGCCTTGGAACCGGGACCCCCTTCACCATGCCGTTCTCCTATTCTCTTTGCACAGGCTATGCCTGTGGAGGTTCCTGCGCCCGAGGTGTTGACATTACCGCCTCCGGCACCTGCACCGACCGTGATTGAAGTGGAGCCCGGACTGTCTGCAGCGTCTCCTGTGACCTTTGGAAAGCCCCAAGAGAACAGATATTTTGGTTTCTCAGGACAGTTGTCGTCTACACCATTTGGTTTCGGTGCCGACCGGGAGGTGAGCGTGTTTGGTGCCCCACAACCTAATTCGTATGAGCCGGGCACGCAAGAAGGGCCGGCGCAGTCTGCCGTGGCTGAACCGAGCAATGGCGTCGATGTTGCGGTGACAGTGGGGTCCAATGACGAAGAGCAAACTTACTGGGGCACCGGCTCGAAGGGGAAAAAGGGGAGCGTACTACACAAGAAAAAGTTGAAGAAGTAGTCGTTTTCTCAACGTCTTGGAGAGAAATGATCTGGGAAGAGCTGTGAGCAAGCGTCGTTCTCTGTCATCTTTGTGTGAGACGATGTATGTCACTTTTGACGTGAAGTGTAATTACGCTTGGCGGATGATCTTATCGAGTTGGTGCATATGCGATCCCGGATGTCGGTAATAGTACTTGCTCGATGCAGATAACATGAATATCCTGGGGTATACAGTGCCCGGCTTATCAGAGTTCACGATGGAGTGGGATAAGATAACGCGTTCCATGCCCTTCTACTAAACATGTACACATGCGCGTGGAATGCGAACACCCATATCCATACGTAATCTATCCAAAAACAAAACAGGGTTATGCTCCTATCAGCAAGAGGCCGACCATGACACTCAGAATCGTCATGGGCGGTGTGAGAACACAATAGGACCAGAAGACGGTCCGTGAGAGGAGACGTTCAAAGGGAGAAATGGTATCTGCCTGCGAATCTGACTTGGCACGCTGCGAGATCTGGGCAGGGACGGAACACACGTGCGTGAGCGTCGCAGACGACTTGAGCGAGAGACACACACCTGAGCGAGAGTCAGCGCGGGAGGGCTGGCGGTCAACAGCATGCATGATACGATGAACACGGGGCTGCGAGTTGTCAGCCGGGTTGAGTGAACGGAAAAACACGATGGAGACGTACTCGTCAAAGACGTCGCCGCCCCATCCGAAACGGCTGACGAGGACCATCAGGGGGGTCACGATGAGCGGGACGATGATCATCCGCGCGAGAAGAGTGACGACGACGGTGAGCGTCTCACCGGGTGGGTTCGGCGTGCGCGTCGGGGGCGGGGACGAGGAGGTAGCCGACGAACGTGTCGTCGGGTCTGCCCGGGAGTTGGAACGCGATCGCGACCGGGAGACACGCCTGGATCGATGATCGGTGCCTTCGTGCACGGTCTCTGCAGGCGTCGTCAACAGCCCTGGCTCCACGTCGCCTTGGTCCGCCGACACGGATCCTAGAGCGCGTCGTGTCCCTTGCCGGATGCTGCGACGTGGGTGTATGCGTGACATGAACAGGTCACCAAACGTGCCGATCATGGACGAGAGCGAGCCAGAGGAGGAGTCGCGCGAGTGTGGCGTGGCATGGAATCGTTGATGCACCGCTGCGTTGTCGTTGGTCGGCGAGTGGAGACGTTGATCGTATTGCTCGCCGATGAGGGTTGGGATGGCGCCGTTTTTGTGACGGTATTGTTTTTCGACGCCCTTGCCTTTATTCTTGGTCTTGTCCTGACTGTGTGACCGACCTCTGGCATCGCGCTTGCCGGGCGCACGTCCAATTTTATCACTACTTGTTTTACTTTCTCCGTCCCAGAACCACCCGCCAAGGACGATCAGGGTGAGAGGAACACTGCATTCGCCTGCCTCGCTCAATGCGCCTTTAAAGGGAATCATTTCTTTTGAATTGAGCAGTCGCTGGGCCGGCGGAACTAGGACACAAACAAGGGCTAAGACGGAAGCAAGAAGGGGAGGAGAGAGGGAAGTGACGAAAGAGAAGATGCGCCTGTGGAGTGGGGGACCATTGAGTCGGTTCCATCGCGGTGTAGAGTGCACATTTGGAGCAGAAGAAGAAAACGGGAGGTGGGGAGAATGTGTAGGTTCCTCGGCGTCCGTGGAAAATCCGGTGTCGATGGGTTCAGATTGGAGGGCGATCGTGTCTTCTGACTCGCCTTCTGTCGTCTCTAGTTCGTCAGAACCTTCGCTCTCCGACTGGTCACCTAGTGAGGTAGGTACGGCTGGAAGGTGCGAGTGAGGACGGGGATACGTGTGATGTCGTGCAAGAGGGGATGTATGGAGATGTAAGGGGCGTGTGCGCCATCTTCGAACGTTGGTCTCGGTTTCATAATCAACGAGCTGTACGGAGGGAAGGTGATCGACAGAGATGTGCGTGCACGCGGAGTGTTCTTCCGAGTCACGGTACGTAGTGGGGACCGGCATGTCCGGCGAGTCTGGCTCGTTGACTTGCGATAAGAGACGGACGCCGTAAGACCAACGGAGCTAAAAAGGAATTAGCAATGCAATGCAAGACGGAGGTTTTGATGGCGTGCTTGTCAGTGGATACGCCAAGCGCCAAGAATGCGAACCAGAACGGACTTACGATCATGCCAAGCGTGCTGAAGACAACAAGGTAGGTGAGTGAACGACCAAACATGGCGTCGATAGTGTCATCTTGACCCCACTTGAGAAGGGGCACGGTGGTAGCGAGGGATTGCATCAGCGCGACCGGAAGAGAGTTGGAATTCATAAACATGGCAGCGGCGGTTGCGAAATTGCTGTACGGGGTTGGGAAAACCCATGGATAGGAAAGGAACGAACATACACTTGAGATCGTTTCAAACGAAGTGTCCGTGCAAGCCAGTTTGCAGTAAGCGCAGATAGGCCTGTAAGAATGACGAAGAAGATGGGTATGACCCATAACTGGCGGAGTTTGGCTGCGACTTGTGTGAGCAGAGCCAGCGAAAAGGAACATCAGACGTGCCTGGGGACAGGAAATATGCAACTTTTGAGAACAGGAGAGCAGGAGTGAAGAGAGCAATATTGAGATGATTGAGAGTCTAAAAGAGATGAGGATGTGATCCAGAAGAAAGTACTGGGTTGGTGTACCTTTGAAGTGGGCTTATCGACGATGCCTTTGAATGAGAGCGTGAAGCCAGCAAGACATAGGAGAAAGACCTGGAATATGGACTGAACCGGGTGAGCAGCACTGACTTTGCACGTCCGAGTGATTTAGATACCTGGAATACAGTGAAGAGGACGTTCTGGATGGGTACACCAGCCGTGTACATCGAGACAGCAAAGGACAGCCGCAATCTAGTAAAGTGTCAGCTTAAATACTGGACGCCGGCCGTTAGAGCTGCGCCGCAATATCCCACGTGGCCAAGAATGGCTTCTCCGATCATATGTACACCCGGTCACATCAATTGCTCGGTATTTTCAGTTTATCTATGAGGCTCATGACCTACATTAAACTTAGTCTACAACTGTGTGATTCCAGGATAAACCGGTAATGATAACAAGTGTGAAGACGTCTCTGTCGGGCTTTCAATACGTGGCAATAGCAGGCTGTAAACGATATTCTTGGCGGGGAATGCCATGAAGTGTACAAACAGGGTTGGTGCCAATTACTACTGTACGTCTCTGAAGTGATCTGATACTTGGTAGCAAATTATCTTCCTAGGCTTGCTGTTACCCGCAGCCGATAAGATTACACCACGTGATGACAGGAACACGTGATCAGCGTGTTAAATCTCCTCTTCCCCCGACCTGTCTTTCTTCACTGCCAACAATCACCAGCTATTGTCGCGTTCCACAAAATTTACATCGATACCACCGTATTTGTCGAGTCTTTTCGTGATTTCAGGAACATCAAGTTCACCAGAAAACGGCACTTTGAGGAAGTTGGTGACTTGGCGTTGACGTTGACGACGTGACGCGACTCTGACAAGATGCCAACACGAATCCTTCACGCATATAACGTCGTTAAATGCAATTTCTGTGGCAAGTGGTTCCCTTCAGTATGCAAGGGATGGAGCAAGAAGACGACGCGGAAACTGACGACGGCAACTACGATGTCGTTGCCGCTCCGTTTATCGCATGCCTCTTTAAATTTGACTATCCGCAAGGACAAGGTTTAATACCGTTGTGTGCATATACTCACCTGGATGGTCAGGTGAAATCGAGTGCGTTTAATGTCACTCATGGATTGCGTTGACTTTCTTTTTGCAGCGAGGGGGTGTCCTACCTTTATAGTCCTGAGGACCCGTCCGACGCCGACGAAGATGGACCTCAGCCATCGATGTGTCTTCCTGCGACAGTCGACGATGACAAGATTTTAAATGGCGCTCGTCTATACCGTTCGTCCTCGTTCTTGCTTTCACGACCTCTGATGACAGTGATTTCATACTTGCTAGCGTTGAATCTTTCAGGACACTTCCGCGCGAGACGCACTGATGGAATTCGACTCGACGATCAGCAAGAGGTATCGCAAGCTGTCCAACTCTGTCGAGGAAGAACAGCACAAAGTTGACCAGATCATCATCTTGTTCAGTGCACAGACGAAATCATACCTTTGGAAGACAGGGAAGAAATGGATATGTTCTGGATAGGGTCGGAAATAGGCTCGAAACCACGATAGCGGAGGTGAGTATAAACGATCAAAGTGAGCGGCGACAGAGATTGCCGCATAGCAGCGGACAGCCTCAGATGTAGGGAAAGGTTCTTTGAGCAGAAAAGAACAAGTACGTGCTTTGCTGTTTCGCGCTCTTATTCGATGCTCAGGTGGTGCGAGTGTGCCAGACGACAGAGGCTATCGGGACGACGAGTCGGGCGATATACAGGAGTTCATCTGCCGACGAAGTCAGCTTTCAAGGGGGATTGCACGTGTGATACCAAATACCTATGTCTCATTTCTTTTCTCATGACTTGCAGGATGTAGTGACTGATGGAGACGTTAGATCTGTTAGTAAAACCATTCCTATTCTGTTTTTTTAGCAATGAAGACAAGGACAAGATTGCGGAAGTAACGCCTGGTTCGAGTCGTCTCAACGCCGTAGAGCACGCCGTATGTCTTCCATGTATTGCTCAAACGTCGATGAACTGTCCTGCTTGCATAGCAGACGCGTCATACCCTCGTGTGACTGCGGAGTAGGCTGTTTACCCCTTTATTTATCTTGCACAGCGGTGTGGTACGTGAGGGAACTGCGGTGAGTGCCTGGATACACTCGAAATTTCGTTTAATGAACAACTGCGCATCTAATTGCTCCCGTCTGATATGATCGGGAAGCAAGACGGGAGCGGTGCAAGGTAGTGTTTTCGACTAGATCGTTACGAATGAGGTTCTCAGCTCGATGCGTTTACTCTCATTGTGTTGCAGGTGAGCAGGTGCTAATTGTATTAGCAACATACATCGACAAGTACGTACTGATCTTTAAGTAAAATATATGGCTAACATTTCCTGTGCACGTCTATCAGACACGATCAGATGATCATGGCGTATTTTCGAGTCCCGATCCCCGCTCATATTCTGAAAACATTTTTCTCAGTATAACGGAAAGCCATACGGTAATCCGAATGAGACTGCTATCGCGACGTGGATAATAAATCAATGAATGTTTGTAGGGCCTGTCTCGTAATGGTTTCCTTTTCCTCTTTCGGCTGCTACTTGGTCTAGAGCTCGCACCTTCACACTCCTCACTCAATGACGTCAATGCTTGCCGTGATAAAAGTATAAGATGTCCATCAAGCGATTACTGCTCCCGATCATATTCTTGATGCGGCGCTCTATACCCATCTGTAGATGGAGTTTCTGCAATCACGTTTTATTTTATCAGCATTTGTTTAAATACCCAGATCTGTGAGTCACTCCATCCTCATTCATCTGGTTGTCGCTCACTTTCAGCTTGCTTTCTGTGTCGAGTTCATGACGTCCACTCTGCAAGCTTTCGTTAGATTCATTGAGCAAAATAACTATGCAACCTGTAAGCTTGCAGCCCCTTCTGTTTCCTGTCAGTCCGTCCCATTCGTTTCCAGTGATAAGCCTCACCGCTGTCGGATATGACTACAGTAAGTAATGCTTGTCCGTATCTGTTCCGCTATGTTGAATATTGTCAGTCCTCACGTTCTCAGACGAGGTATGCCTATATCTGCCGGCGTGACATAAATGCCACTCATTGGCCATCCCAACAGATGGAGTATATCTGGGTCAGCAGATGTTTGATATTCTTCGCAATGATGATACTCAACAAAGGCGACTACAGAACAAGCGATGGACAAGGGTGTCCACCTTGTTTGTTCTCGTGCGTGTGCTAACCATTTTAATGAGATTGTCAGATTCTGACTTGAATTGCATCCAGGCTCGTTATTTTGGGCTGTGTTATGTTGTGTATGTTGATGCTCCCTATACTAGGATGGATTGGTTGATATCGATTCACTCACAGATCGTTTTCTGTCTGTGCGCCCCACCATTGGAAATCGGAGTCTCCCAAGCTGACGCAGCCCATTTACAGTCGGAAGTTCTTTCCTTCCTGGCCCTGTCAAGGTATTTTATCCTCCATTCATTGTCGAACTGAATGAGGACATTGAACGTTCCAATTACCGCCAGACGTATGTGTTCATAACTTATTCAGTGGACGAGCAGCAAAACCTTTTATAGATGTGAGCTTTCCATAATCCAATTTCTTCAATGCTCACACTTGGATTCCGTCATAGGCGAAGCCATTTATCTTCTTGGAACATGGGCCTTCTTCATTTTCATCGGTTCTGCTGAGCGTGAGGTTTCAGGGTTAAATCTATCGAGGTGAACCTCACCGATAGATACAGTGATGATTATCCTCCGCGTGTGGGCAACGTACAAACAATCGAAGCTCATCCTCGGCATTCTCCTTGCGCTCTATGCTGTCGAAATGATCCTGTTTCTGGTCGATTATGTGATTAACATTGGTACTGCGATCACAACCTCAGGTATGTACGAAATGCGTCCACGTCGTGTATGCACCGCACCATGTCACTCATCACGTTCACAAGTATTCGTGGTCCAAGTTCTCGAATTCTCAACATGTATTACACCGGGTCGTAGCTCCGTCATCTTGCCAGATCTTTCAAGCGCATTTCAACTTGTGGCAAGCGGAACGCTGTGCCTGCTTGTTGTCATTCGATTCGTTAACGAGTTAATAACGGTGTACAAAACGACGGGGCAATTCCGACTGAACCGTTTTATGGTCGTTCTCGTCAAGGAGGGCATAACCTACTGTCTCGCGTACGTCGGCGACCCATGTTTCTCTTTGCGCTATTATGACATGGGGCTGATGACGCGTTAGCATCGTCGCAGGCGGAGTCATTGCTTTTCTACCGCCTCCGACGCAAGGATGGGGCATGATCATCGTTGGGATAACGGAAAACATATTTCCGTTCACGCTGATCC
>JBBPTN010000685.1:0-10738 GCA_038094075.1 Xerocomus spinulosus
CTCGTTCAGGTCATCGTTTCCTCCGAACTGGTTGTACCGAGTAGAGAGACGACTGGCAAGATTGTTCAAACAAATTGACCGATCTGGGTGCCCAGGAGGACAAAGCGAGAGCGCTTCTCGACCGAGACCAATGGCCTCGTTCAGGTCATCGTTTCCTCCGAACTGGTTGTACCGAGTAGAGAGATACAAGGCAAGATTGTTCAAACGCGTTGACCGATGTGGGTGCCCGGGAGGACAAAGCGAGAGCGCTTCTCGACCGAGACCAATGGCCTCGTTCAGGCCATCGTTTCCTCCGAACTGGTTGTACCGATTAAAGAGATGATAAGCGAGCCAAATCAAACTGGTATGTCGATCTGGATGTTTTGGAGGGTAGCATCGAAGGTCTTCACGTGCCCTGTCGATGGCCATGTCAAGCTCCCTCGGATCTAGATGCGATGCCAGGCATGTCAGTTTGTAGTCTTTCACGCAGAATGAGACAAGTACCGTTCATTGACAGAGGGAGACGGCCTTGGAGTAGGTCGAATCGAAGGGAGCGCCAAAGGACGCTTGCTGTGTGTTGTTGAACCGAGTTTACTTACCGCTTGCACACGGTTGCGACCCATACCATGTTGTCGCCTCAAGGCTCTTGTCCTGTGTTCAAACATTCATACCTGGTTAGCTCAGACACGCACGCGAACAGGATTTTGTCCCTTGAATCGCAAAAATTCACCATTGAAATATTCGCTGTGTCCGACTTCGGGAGCGAGGTAAGAGCCGCTGAGTTTCATTTGCCAACCGTGCCGCATCCTGTTCCATTACTACGATGGACGACCCCCATTAGAAGTAGCACCCACACAAGTACACCCCCGCTGAGGCACCCAACGACGAGGACACGGATATGATGCCCTATTGCAACGATGACCTTGATGACAACGGTTTTGCAAGTGCACTGTGCTCCTGATGGCGATGATGGATGATGCGACTACACGCTCCACCCATCCTGCGAATAGAGCAGCGACACGACGGATTGTAATCATACGGCAGACATCGTGCTCGTGTAAAAATATCAAGCACCGAGATGAACATGTATAGAATGCGATGATCCATGAGTATCTTCACCGACCGCAACGCCCTATGAAGTGCGAGAATCCCTCGTATAAACTAACCTGCCCGACGCGCCCACCACATGCCTGTAAAAGACGGATGCGATCTCGTGTCATCCCGATCACAGAATGGAACCAGCAAATTGCATTGCAGATGCCAAGATGTATCGCCTCGTCTGGGTTTTCCTTGTCCCCACAGGTCGTATGATAAGCGGACAGGTATGTTTTTTTTTTGATTTATACCGAATGACTCGGATCTGTTGAATCGTGAACCCCTGGTCGTGTAGAAAACGCCGATTCGAATGGGTGCTCCTACATAGTTCGGATCCCGTGACGAGCAGTATGCACCCATTCATGTTTCTTGAGCTCAGTGGAGACCTTGGAGACACAGGCATCCGCACCTTCGATGTACGAGAATCGAGCAAGACCTTCCAGGAAGTGACCAACGTTGGACAACTCGGTACCGACGGGTTGGAGCTTGTTTGCGCCAGCAACCTGTGCTCGACCGAGCGCAACAAAATGCTTCTTGTCAGTTTCAAACTCAAGTGTGCTGGGCCGTCTAGCATGAATGAGAACAGTCAAGGTGGTGGTGTAAGACGCGATGTAGACAGGAAACACCCCTTTGGCCTTCCCTATACAGATCGTAATGCAAGTGATACAAAGGCAACGTACAAAACAAAGACAGCGCAGTAAGCAAAGCACAGGTAAACGACTAGGCACCAAGATGTATATAAAGAATACGCTAATCCATCGGTATATCCGCCATGATCAGCGCCTTCCGCAGTGCCTGGGCTGCACGGGTATGATCAAGACACTCCGTCTCCTGCGCCATCAACTCGTAAAACGTCGATGTCACCTTGTTCGTCTCGGAATCGTCCACCGCCCACATCGTCCCGATCACAGAACGGAACCCGATGAATTGCAGTCCAGGCTCTCTTCGTCTCCGACGGTCGTATGGCAAGCAGAGAGGTATGTGAATTCGGGGTTCTGCAGATCGCATTGGAGGATGCGCTGGATGGTGAATCGTCCATCGTGGAGTACGAATGCGGACTCAAACGGCTCCTGTTGGTTCGGGTGCTCGTGACATGCAAAGTGCACCCATTCATGTTTGCCAAGTTCGTCGGAAACCCTAGAGATACAAGCATCCTTGCCTTCGATGCACGCGAATTCGGTAGAACTACCAACTAGGTGACCGATGTTGGCCAACTCGATACCGACAGAGGGAAGCTCGTTGGCGCCGGTAGCTTGGGCTTGACTGATGGTTAAAAAGTGCTTCTTTGTGGTTCCGAACTGGAGTGGACTAGGCCGTCTCGCATGGGTGAGGGCGCTCAGGGTGGTAGTGTAAGACGAGATGTAGTGGCCTGGAACACCCTCTTGACCCGTCCTGTATGGAGCGGCAGCATGCAGTGGTAACAGAGAAAAGTCGTCCGTAGGGCACCACCAGATGCACGACCCACGAGGACACTTCGCAAGGAGGACCTCGATGATGTGAGAAACTACCCTATCCCAGAGGTCCCGCAAGAAAACCATGAAACTCTTCTCTACCTCCTTGTCCGTTGGTTTTTCTGTCTTTGCAAACTTGGTCAAGTCACGCCGCCTAGAAATCGTTTCTCGAACACTGGCTCTTTTGACTGGCAGTGGGATTTGAACAGGATCCTGGTCGACAAAAACAACAAGTGCGTCACAACTAAACTTGTTAGCGTTCACGATGATGACTGGTCCGCCACTAGCTGCGCATCGGAGATCGGAATAAAGGGGTGGAAGGAGAAATCTAGAATGCTCAGGTAGCGCACGAATTCCGGAGATTACCTTCTGCAATCTTTGGTTCAGACCGTAAACTCGACCATGCTGGTCTGCGCCAGGTGAGTTGAGGACCGAGCGAATAAGTGAGGTCAAACGGGTGTACTCATCCGCCAATTCTTTTCCAGCTGCCCTGGAGGAGGCGTCGTCGTCGATCGGGGAACGAAGCCGAGTGAGCAGACTCCAGAAAACACCACGACCCCGCTCAAGAAGTTCGACCGCTTTAGAAGGAGATTGACCATGAAGGCAAGTAAAGATGAGAGTTCTTTGATCAGAGTGGGGTATTGCGGTAATGAGGGTAGAAGAGCGGTATGTTCGACAAGAAGGCGGAGAGCCGTCTCGTATGCAAGAATGGTTGTGGAATGGTGGAATATCAAGGCAATGTTGATCCACGCTCTGGCAGCGTTTAAATCGTTTGCATTGGGCGTATTTGACATTGCTCAAATGCATTGACTGATCTTGTTTCCTTAGTGGGGAAAGCAAAAGTGTGTCCCGACCAAGATCAATGGCCTCGTTCAGGTCATCGACTCCTCCGCACTGCTGGTACCGAGTAGAGAGATCTTGAGTGAGATTGTTCAAGGATGTTGAGTGCTCTGGGTGCCCTGGTGGGCAAAGCGGGAGTGCCTCTCGACCATAATTAATGACCTCGTTTAGGTCATCGACTCCTCCAAACTTCTTGTACCGAGCAGAGAGACGTTGAGCAAGATTGTTCGAACACGTCAACCGACTTGAGTGTCCCGGTGGGCAAAGTGAGAGCGCACCTCTGGCAAGATCGATGGCCTCCTTCAGTGCGGTGTAGTTCGTTGCAGTCAGTTAAGACCGTCGTGCCAGTGCCTCACCCATCACTAGTAAGGGCTGATAATTCCTCTTCAAGTCTGCCACACGACGTTGTGAGTCAAAACCTGTGCAAGACAAGAAATTTGATCGCGGTATCAACGAGTCATGCTTCTGTGAAAAGGCAGTGACTGCATCACAAAAGTTGCATAAATGTGGTATTGTAAGACATGGTTGTCCCCAGAATGATGTGCCCCGCGCTAATGTCACGACATATGCAAGATCTTCGCGACTTTGAACGCGTGTGAGTGGGCTTCATATAGAAATATCAATGTACTGTGCGTACACATGGTAGAATAGACAAACCTTTCACTGCATCCAGAAGGACAGTGACGAGTTGCTCGGTGCATTCAAATTGGACTAGTGGCCAACCAATGACTAATGCTGAAATGTAGATATCCTCGGCTTGACGCACATCCAGTTCACCCTCATAAACTCTTGTGTTCGCGTCCTGCCACCGTCATCATCTCCACCAGCAACGTGCTCTGGGATGTTGGGCGTTCCATGACGATGGAGTATTTGAGCACGAGATATTCAAAATCTTCGTGATCTGCTATTTTTCCCAACGATTTAACCAGCCGTTTTAATGGTGCATATGTATTCAAACTTACCCTCGCCGTGTCGGGTGACATGCGAGACCAAGCTGTCACAAGTGTTACAAAATGCGAATTCGTCGCCTCTAGGAAAGAATGACATGCACCCTTGTCCTACACTGAAAGTTTCGAATATTACCTGCACCTTCAAAATATCAGGTAGGTTCACGTACAGTCAACGGTTTTCATCCATTCCATCACCTTCCCCTGACTTGCTTCCCTTGCTTTCATTTCCTCCTCCTCCATCCACGCCTCCTGTCTTCTGGCCACCTCTTGCGGTGAAACCCCACACAAATACATCATAACCAGGTTCACCTCATCCATCGCAGAGGCCAGTACACTTTCTCTCTTTGAGTAACCATGCTTGCTTCTTCGCGGAGGGTGATAACTATCATCGGAGCCGTCCGTAGAGCCACCCTCAGAGTCATCAAATTCATGTGGCTCGCAAAGTGGGGGTGCAGGGATAGACTTGTAATGCATTTCGAAGTAGTCCATGACCACGTCATGAATAGAATCGCTCTTCCACAAGTTATAGGCCGCAATGCCATACGCGAAGTCGAGTATTATGGCAGGTGGTAACGGGTTTGCCGATTGCGAGTTCGGAAACACTGCATCAACGTTTAGCCCTACAGTAAACGCCACCCTGGACCTAACTCCACTCGTGGGCCGACCTAATATATCCTGGGCTTCAGCTGCATCAAAATCAGAGGGGGGTTGCAACTGGTGTAGTGTGATATGATCACTGTTCACAGAACTTTGGACAATCCTCGGTATGTCGGTGGGATCCATCGCAAAGTTTGGTGTCTAAAATGGTCACATGTCAAGAACACCAATATCTTCTGCTGAGGTAACGGTACCTTCAAAAAACCAATGGCGCCGCGACCCAGGCTCCTACACGCCGTCAGCATCGAGTTAGAGGGTATATCCTAGGGGGTGAGCGGAAAAATCCGAGTGGCTGTACATGAATTCAAACACAGCTGAACTTTAATCGACCTCTAACTCTCAGCGACGGCTGCAAGAAAACATTGGTAAACAGCGCCAGCCACAGCGTCTGAGATCTTCGGACAGTCAAAAAAGTAGAACTATTCTAGGGTTAGAGTATTTTTGTCAGGGGCATGTACTGTATCGGGTATACAACTACGCTTTTCGTCACACCAGCCCAGCACCTTCCACATGGAGCAGCTGCATGGCGTTTGTCGCCCCAAGCATCTTACTTCTCCACTCCCGACCCCTGCTGAGATCCGAAGCAGAACACTCGAAGCCTTTGGCATCCGGCCATGTCTGTGGCAAGTCAAGGTTGCAGCAGCGATCCTACAGGGTGACAAGGATGTCATTTGCATGGCAGGTACGGGCATGGGGAAAACGCTGACCTTCTGGATGCCGCTGTTGTTTCGGTCCAATGGAATCCAGATCGTCGTCACACCTTTGAATCTGCTCGGCCAGCAGAATGCCGCATCTCTTGCAAAAGCTGGCATCCGCGCAATTCCTATTAACGGAGAGACAGCTACCCACACAAATTTTCAGGTAAGCGACTCACCTTGCCTGCAAGTCGTTCGCCACTCCTGATGGGGCCTACTAAAGGCAGTTCGCGCGCTTCAATACAGGGCAATTATTATCAGCCCCAAACAGATGATGAAACCCAATGGACAGTTTGAGAAACTGTTGAAAGATAGACTTTTTCTATCGCATGTCATCAGTATTATCATTGATGAAGCGCACTGCCTTACTGAGTGGGGGAACTTCAGACCGGAGTATCGCGAACTGGGGCGGCTGCATTACATACTCCCGATGAGCATACCATTGCACATCACATTGGCAACACTCACAAAGAGCATCACCGCTGATGTGACGAAGCTGCTGCACATTCATAGCAACCGCAGTTTGATTGTCCACTGTTCAAGCGATCGACCTAATATCAAGATTGGGATCAAAAAAATAAAGTACGCATTGAGCGGCTTTGCTGACCTTGCGTTCTTGATTCCCGAAGGGTTCAAACCTGGCGATCCTCCACCACCGAAATTCCTAGTGTTTTTCGACGACATCAGTGACTCGATAAATGCAACATCTGCACTTCGTAAACGATTACCTGCTGAGCTAAAGGACAAAATCAAATGGTTTAACGCAGACATGTCTATGGTGTTTAAAGATACCGAGCTCACTAACCTCGTGGACGGCAGCATTTGGGGTATCTGCACTACGACATCATTTGGCATGGTCAGTTCGCGTTTTTAATGATTTTCATTTGCTTACTGTTAAAACAGGGCATGGACATCCCAGATATCCAGTTGGTGGTGCAATGGCGTGCAACCTGCACACTTGCATCCCTGTGGCAGCGCTTTGGACGTGGAGCACGTAACAAGGGGCTTGCTGGTACGGCACTGCTGTTTGCAGAGAAAGAGCTATTTGATGATGAGCAAAAAGACAAGGCATCTAAGAAAGCGAAACGAGCAGTGACGAAAAAACGAACGGCCAAGGAAGCCCACTTACCACCGACACCACGCTCCCCAAAGTGGCTAGCATTGTCCCCAGCCAAACAAACCGGTGTTCAAAACCACGTCCATGGGAACATGACGAACATGGACGAATTGCCCATTATACGAGTTGCTGCTCCAAGTGGTGGCCCAAGGCAGGAAGATGATCTATCAGATGATGACGTTATGGACGGAAATGAAGATGGACCACATGGCAACGCCTGCAACACGAGTGGAAGTATACCGGCTGTGGTCCAGACGCCATCCGTTTCAGGGGTTGAGGGATTGCTGGTAGCCGTCTCACAAGAAAGCCAAAGGGTGAACGAGGGAGGCCATGGCAGGTGGGGGAAGAAGAGAGTTCTAGATCCTGGTGTTGCGTTCTTGATAAATGCGGACAGTCGGGGGTTGGGTTGTCGAAGAACAGTGTTCAATGCATTCTTTGATAATGCTTCTGCAGGTGGGAAAATTCACACCATCCTCTCTTCGTTCTTGCTCACAAAACCTGCTGGTCCCAGAGTCATTCCACCTCGAGTGCAACACATCCAGTAACAACGGCTGCAGCCGTTGCCACGTCATGAAGCCCGAAATATGCTGTGATCTCCACAACCCACTAGAATTCTCGTCGTATGACTATAATGTCAGTAATGTGCAACGCAATCCAAGACGCTCCCGCATAACAAAAGAGCCAAAGACCAAGTACGATCTCGCACTACAAGACGCCCTTGATGACTGGAGAGATGAGAAAACTGTTGCACTGTACGGCTAGGCTTCGTTCAACGACTACGGGCCTTCGTTGATCATGTCAACGAATCTTGTCGATCGCATTGTAGATTGTGCACACCACAACAAGCTCCAGACTACCCATGACCTCAAGCGAGAGTTACGCTGGGTGGATTCCGATGAATTTGGGGACAAGATTCTCAATCTCATTCGACAACATGCTGCTCCACGCCTATTACCATTCGTTTCCACCCCACTGCGTAACATGCCTACCCTTGGCACTAATGACGTGCCAGTCACACCGGTCTTAGCACCTCCTTTGGTCTCGGCACGTCCTTCAGGCCCTGCAAACACAAAGCGTTGCATCAAGTGCAGTGCTTGTGGGGAAGAGGGTCATAATGGCAAGTCTGTTTCTATATCTGCAGCTCAACATCTTATTCCGAATGTAACAGCACGCAACCAGAGCTGCAGGATGTATTCTCGGCAAGTGGTATCGGACAACAAAGAAAACAAAACGGTTGCCTAGAGTAGTTCTACCATAATGTCTTGCCACAATGCACGTACATTTTCGCCCTCATGATCTTCTTCAAATACGATGCCTGCTTGTTCAACCTTTTCCATCATTTCTCGACCCTTATTAAATAGATCGTCGATTTCATGGTGGCTTTTCCTACCTAGCTTGAGAACATGTGGTGAATTCAATGCTAACCGTTCAAGGACGTTGCGGAATGTTTTGTACATTTTCGGGCCAGCGTGGTTTGTAGTGATGTGAGTAAGTTCGAAACTTTTTTCAACGAGATTTTGAACGTTTCGATAGACCTGTACTAATGGCGATTCGAGAATGATACGTTTGACTGATCGGTTGGATCCTTTGCCACCATTTTTGACCTAAAACGTTTTGACTGTGTGTACAATGTAATTTGGATGAGCTTACCTTTGTGAACAGGTTATTCAGTTCAACGCACCAGTCGACAGCCCGCCATTTCATTTGTCGGCCTGATGGGTTTATGAGAATGTGGTATCGAATCGCTCATCTATATATAGAGATAACCGTTTGAACTGCAATGTCTCGATACAGACCCTGTCAAAACACCTACCGAAGACCCACTGGATACATAAAATGAACGTTCCAGAGGAAGTTAGTTAAGTGGGTTGCATATTTGTGTTTTCCTGTTGCCTTTAGGATCGGTATCCAACTGATAATGCTAGTTTCAACACGGCCGATATCACCTTGGTTCATGGTGTGCGACAACTCCTCGTAAAGGAGGAAATACTTGTTTAGAAGCAAAGCATTCTCAAATTGTGCATCCCGCTCCTTAGACGGTCTTCGCCGTGCACGATGGAGCTGATGGGACCTGACCTGGACATAAATTCGTGCAATCTGATTTGCCATCGCCTCAAGATCTTCAAACAGCGGTTTGGTAGCAGCAAACTCATCCAGTGAGTTTGTTCCCAGCTTATCCTTGACAAACACTCTCCAGCAATCCAATCAACGACAAATCCCTGCGTGGGCTATTAATTGGTGCATTCGTCGGAAGTTGGGCTTTGTCGTATAGATACCAGTCTCCTTTGGCCGAAGCTGTGCGACATCCCGCATGAGGCTTGTTTCGTCCATGCGTGCATTTGATGGGTAGAGGAAACAGCGCCATAATGCATCAGCACACGCCATTTTCAAGTGGAATAGACCAGGTATGAAGACAACGTGCTGCATGCGATTCCAGGGTGTCGACTCAATTGAACGGCGGAGTTGTGCAGCATAGAGCCGTTCACCAGTCCCGAGATCACCATGGACCAAGATGACATGCTGCGAGATGTCTGGTGAGCCAGTGTTTGTGCCCGATTGCACAGCAGGATCAAGTATGCCCCCTTGTTCCAGAAGTTGAGCAACTGCTTGTATGTTCCCACTGACCGTTGAGTTGTTTACATCCATCGCTTGGGCAGCAAAGATAGGTGTCTTTACTTCTGGAATTTGTTCGATAGGCTCTGGTTCCTTGATTTGAGACTGAAATTGATGGAAGTAATCTGGCCCATAGGTACAAAGATCACGAAGGAAAATCCACGAATTAAATTGATCTCGACGTGAGAGGCTGTTGGTGTCTTGTAACGATTCAGAATGGAGTTTGAGTAGATCACGCCATGTATTCTTGGGAGAAAGGTTGTGTTCAGGCGCTAGAGGATTAAGCACTGATTTACGCCAGAGTTCCTCTGAGCACTTTAGGTCTGTCGCTGTCACTCCATGAGCCATCGGGAACAATAAACCTGATGTCAGGTGCTTGAGGGACTCGTTTGACATTTCGACTGAAGGAACCTCGGATTTCAAGTCGACGTCAAAGTTATCGTATGCGTAACATGCCACGAGAGATTTGCCAATGTCCTGCAACGTTTCCTGGGACTCAGCCGATAGTGACTCCACCGCAAGATTAATCGCATCTGTGGAAACAGACAATCCAACTCGAGCAAGAGTATCGATGACCTTGTACGGCGTGTGCATGGATTGAAAGAAGAACCCAAGAACACTCTGTAGCATGTTCGCTTTACGATTCATGCCATGCACAATGATCCCGCTGACGATAGTCTTTTTCTAATAGTCACTTTCAATTATTTTTAGGTCATGGATAAAATGGACACGGACCATCATCATACTTGCCATACGCCGCCTCTCACGCCGGTCATTCTTCGTCAAACCTCTCTGTTCCTCAGCAAGCCTCGTGACATGTCCTTCAAGTTCCATCTCATCAATCTCGTCCCAAATCTCATCCACATCATCAACATCAACTTCTGAAGACACAACGTCCATTGGCATATCGTCAACAAGAGACTTCCTATTTTTTTCGCCGCCGAGAAACAGCCCGAGAAGCTACCACCATGTTGGTGCGTTTTCTTCTATGTTCTTGGCCATTTCTTTAACACTAAAGTTCTCCATTTGTTTGATAGTCATACTTGAAGCTCCAAAGTGCCATCCATTAGTCTCAGAGGCGAGACGATGCAATTCTTGAAGGTAAGTTGCTTTGACCACATCAAAACATAGCTTGGTGACCTTATCATGCGATCCCGTGTCATGTAGATGACGGAAATCATGTCCAGGGGCTACGCCCACCTAAACGGGTACCTTACATCAGCAAATTATCATTTATAGTACATGATATTACAGAATCATTAGCAAATTACAGCACATTACATGATTACAGCAGATTACAGCACTAGTACAGTAATTTATGGCAACAGTTGTACACTATTA
>JBBPTN010000686.1:0-10641 GCA_038094075.1 Xerocomus spinulosus
AACTGTTGCAATGACATGAGTGAATTAAAATGGTCATATCTCCGCCACCCCTGGGTCAAATCACATGATCTAAGATGCTATAGATAGCCAAGAGCGTCTACCACATTTCGCCTCTCTACTGCTAAGCAAGATTCCCACACAATGACATACTACATTGCAAACATTACAGAACTACCAAACATTGCAACGGTTTTGTTGCTTAGTGTATATAGCTGAGCCTGCGAGCGCTCATTGACCTCTGTGAATGAATGCATTGGGTATTCATTGCCCATGATAAAATGCAATGCAGGCCGTTTTTACCAAGATGTCATTGCATTCGACGAGAGTTCACTTAATGCATCACAGCATGTCTGTCAGATGACAGACAGGTGTGGGACAAGACATGTTGTATGTGCTCTAGGTCGTTCCCAATATCGTTACTGTGGCGATTAAAGTTGCATTCTGGGGGTCCATACCTGCTCTTCTCGACTGAGATCTTGATGGGTTGAGGGGCAACAAGAGGCATGGTCCACATCCGACCACTATAACAGCTCTGTGGACGCCTGCTTGAGCTTTACAGTGTTATGCAATTCAATAGACTGTCCTACACTTGCAAAACGCACGCTTAACAGGTTTTTCTTAGTAAAACGTATCAGAGGGCCTCGAATAAACACGACGAGATCAGACAATGCACCTCAGCAGACAACGCATTTCATACTAAATAGGGGTGAAATATTCTCATCGTCGAAGTCGTGGCGTACCGTTTTCTGATGGAAGAACCACTTTAGGCGAACCTTGTTCAAATTTGCATTGGGATTCACCTCATTAGCAGTGCGTCAGCATGATAGATTGCAAATAAGCTGCTTCAGGTGTGATATCTAAAGAATCATTGCCATCGTTATTTTGGGGGAGATCCAGGAATATCTGAGGTTGCGAGTAAATACAAAGTAGCTCAAGGAACAGAATAATCCAAAGACATGTACAACTATGTACGAAGCCTCTTGAAAGAATGCTCCATATCTCCATCCACCATACTCACGCTTTTCCTTTTCGCGGCTAAAGCGCTGCCATAATCACTCTCGTAGAGTCTGGCAAGAGTCAATGATTCAAACATCGGAGGTAACAGTGTAGGCATCAGAATGTGAACACTGGATTGAAAGATTCGCCGCTACGTACCTCCCTTCGCCATCGTCATCACTGGGAATCACATTTGAAAGGATCGTAATTGGCATATGAGGAGATGAGTCCTCTGCGACGGAACCAGTGTTGGCCGACCAGGATGGTGCCACTTCTCCAAGAAGCTGGAACGGTTCGGAATAACGCAAGAATTGTTGGGTGCTGACGATTATTGCTTCCACAGAGGGTCGTTCCTCAGCCGGTGCCCAGCATCTCTGAATGAAATCCCAGTGTGAGTCATCGAGTGTTTCGCACGGAGGTCGTCCAGGCTTATGGCCCTTCGTCATCCGCAAGATGATGGCTATATCTTCCCGGATTTCTGACCATGGTTGCTTTCCAGACAATGTCTAAAAGGTTATTAGAATGGACACATGTATCGTTAGGAGCAAATCGGGCTTTCCTGGAGGGTGATGCAACCAAAAGAGTATATATCGTTCGCTGTTGTGGGGTGGAATGTCTCTTCTGTGACTTGTTCCGGTGCAACCCATCGCAAGGCTCCCGGTCGCATTGTTGATCTCTGGAGATAACCGTATGCTTCCGGGATATTCCCCACTAGAGATGCATATCCAAAGTCGGTCAAGCGTGCGGTGTAATTCTCATCGATGAGCAGGTTGTTCTATTTTTCCATTAGAGATAGAATGTTCTAGCAGTCCAACAGTGACGTACACCATTGAGATCACCGTGAATGATCGGAGAACTTGGAAAGGAATGTACTGTCACGAGTTATTATTCGACATCCATGATCATGATAGCAGGAACGTACGGTATTGTAACCCATTTGCGATGTCCAAGAGCTATAACATGTAGTTAGAAGACGTAAACGACGTCTTTGTCGAGCACGCGCACCAACTGCAGACGGTGCCCCACAGCCAACTTGTCGTTGTGCTTCTCCAAGAAGTGGTGTAGTGATTCGTTTGGCATCCACAGCGAGACCAACGACATGGCACCAAGAATTCCGAACCCATATGCGATACCGAGGAATGGGACAATGTTAGGATGTTCAAGCCTCCGCCAGATTCCGAGCTCGCGACGAAGCATCTACGACACAGTTTAAGCAACACTTACTGCGTGCGAACAAAGTGCATTACCTTGTTGGATTTTCTCTCATCTGTGCCTTTATCCATCTTGAATTTGAACCGAAACGCCTTCACTGCGACCTGTGGGCGTCATGGATTAAGTGTTATGGTTACGGGGAGCGCAATATCCTCAAACCTCTTTCTGTGATTCATTACGGTACAGACATCTATAGACGTCGCCAAAGCCACCACCTGCGATGGGTTGATTGTCACTTTTGGTGATATATGATGTGAGGTCAGGTGGAGCAGGAATGCTACGATTTCAATAAGATTATATAAGATCACAACCAGAATGACGCACTAGAGATTAGATATTGCCTCTTGTTCAAGTCTATCCGGCGCCGAAGGAGTGCTTCGATGATCCCATGTCACTGGATAGAGAGGAGAGATTTCAGACGTGATTTGAACAACCAGTCGTGGTGAACTTGGAGATGGTGGGATGACGGCTGTGGTCAAGCTAGGGATTACAGGATGCATCTGTATGAATGGGGAGATCAGTGAGTACAAATGGTTTGGCGGGCTTTAACTTGCCCGCTGGTTTTCGAAGCGTCCAGAAGAAGTATAATTATCGTAACCAAGGCCCAGTGCTTGACCAATAGACGGATAGTGTGTATGGTATCGTTGAGAGAAAGCTGGCGCACCACGTCGGGTCTCGACATCGAGATTTGCGTGTATCTGCAATGGTGAAAGAATGAGTATAGCGTCCCATCCTGAGAGGGCTAGACATTACCTGAGCCCGAGCATTCCAAGGTACCGGCCACAAATGTATTTCATCATCCGATACCGTTGCTACACAGTCGCCACGAAGTGAGAAACGGACCGAATTCACACGTTTTCCATGGTACAAAGGTCGTCCAATGGGTCCGCTGGTAACTGCATCCCAGAAACGAATAGTTTTATCCCAGGATGCACTCGCAAGAATTGATCCGTCTGGGGAAAGAGAGAGCGAGTGTATCCCGTCAACGTGACCCGCCCAAGAATTTTCGGTCTGTTCTCCTGTGTCCACATTCCAACAGCGAATCCTTGTGTTGTCGAATGAGCAGGAGAAGAGCCTGTGTCCATCACGTGACCACACCAGCTCAAAACTAGGGATATCCACTGGCACGCGAAAAACGCGGGTGCCACTGGAAACGTCGTAGACGAGGATGTCCGAGGATGTCCCACAAGCGAGTTTGTCTCCAGCAGATGAGAACGACAAGGAAGACGTGCCATTGCCGACATGAATAGTTTGCTTGAGTTGCCACCCTTCGACGGTATAGATGGACACTCTTCCGAGTCGTTCATCCATTGCCACAGCCAGTCGACCATCTTGCGAGAGAGCGAGCCGAGGGTCCCAGGTATCATACCACCTTTTGACGCATTGACGAGATTCAACGTCCCATGCTTTGATGCTCATTGCATCGCTGCTGATGATCAACTTGCCGTCTTGGGTCACGACCACATCCCAAATCTCCCCATCGTGAAACATTGATGCCCCGTCTTGCTTCCCGTTCTCCGTCGTCCAGATTCTCACTGCTCCGTCACGGTCACCCGTGACGACTCTCTGCCCGTCAGGGAGATATGCGAGCACACGCAGGCAAGATTCCGTCTTGATAGCTTGACATGGCCCAGAGTTCTCGTTGTCAAGTGTGTCGCTCGACATGATGATGCTCGTAGGATATCCTTTTGATTTGAGGTGCGTGGCGGTACTACTGAGGAAGAAGAATGCGGAACACGCTTTTGCCTTCCACAGCTTATAATATGGCTGTGCCATGCGAGCGCTCGTTGAACGTTTGAACCTTGACCCATGTGGCCGAATGCACGAGGCACTCATCATACCATTGGAGGTTCCCTCACACAATGACCGTTTACTCGATGTGTATCACAACAAGTTTGTCATTCAACGAACAAGTATGGAATGGGACACTCTACCTGTGCATGCCACGTGGATTGTCGCTAATATCTACCTGCAGTAGTTTTCAAGTCACATTCTGAACAAGACATGACCAACGCAATCAAGACCTTTACCTGCTCTTTTAATCGTGATCTTGATAGGCTGGGCACGACCACACCTGACCACGATAGCAGCTTCGTCTGACCGGACACGATTGATCTATGCACGAGGCGAACCTGCTCGAGCATCCGTATTGCGCAATCCAGTCTTTGCATCGACAAGGCTCACAGAACGCATACTCGACGGGATTTGCACCGTAAACCATATCGGGGTATTGAGCGTACACAATGAAATCGCGATGGGTACCTAGTATACGACATGACTCGCGCATCAGTGCATCACCTCACGTCCTCGTTTCCATTTCAAGATCGAATTCATTAGTCGGAATGCACAAGCTTCAGTCCGTGTTATGTTCCACGTCGCCTTACGCCCCACTCAATCGACAAAGCATATGAGAAAGCATCGTTTCGAACGAGGCAGTGGTAGCAACCATATTCAATCGATGGTGGAGCGGTCATGGATATGCATGTCGACTCAACTCACATGAACAGTGGTAGCATCGATACGACAAGGTGAGTTCTGGAGAGATGTCTCTTCGCTTTTCTGTGAAATTGGCATGTGCTCTAGTATCAGCAGGGCGGTGAGTACCTTTCCGAGAAACGTTTCAGCTTGTGCGTCAGCCTCATACTGTCAATCACCACCTGGATTGCATCGGACGCCGTCCTAAAGCACTATAATTGCGAGGAATTTAAAAGGTGACGAACAGGTAAGTGACTGAAAACAGGGGTGATACTCAAACTTTCTGATATTCTATCCTTCTCTTGGATCCGCTAATTGGCACTCTCGCAACAGTCTGCTTGAAGCTCGGTTGCCATGACCAGGGAAAAGGTATGTTACAAGTATTACTTTGTCCTTCAAGACCTGCTGTGGTTCCTACGACAATTCGCAACCACTACTGTCTGACCGGACAGACGTCAAATGTTTTCAGATTTCGTATATAGACAACTATGTCTAATAGGAATTCTACATATTGAAACATGGGGAGCGGAATAGGCGTCACCTCTTGTTTCAGCAGTCTGCATATTTTGCTCTAAACCTCTACTGGCTGCCTGTTGCCAGCCTGGTAGCCAGCCAGTCTATGAATTTGGTCAGTGTACCGTGATCCTGTGGATGCCTGTTGCCAGACCTGTGTAGTCTGGTGACCAGGCCGTTGATAGTTATGGGGTAGTCAAGACCGGTCTATGGTACGAGGCTCACCTCAGCTACCCCCATAGCAGGCGAGTCACGAGACTAATACCCGTGCCACGCAAGATTAGCCTCAGGGAGTCACCTATCCTCGTCAATCAGCATCAAAGATGATCCCTCGTTGCTACACATCCGACAACAATCGGGTGACAGCGAGTCTCCAGTATGCGCATACACTCACCGTCGACGTATCAAACAAACAAAACTTGGTCATTATCATGACAAGGTGCCATGCGATGGATATTCTCTGTTTCCTGCCCTTGTTTTGGTTGCAGTGAATACCCCTTGGCCACCCGAGAATCGCATTGCCCTACTTCATCAGCTCACTCCCGGGGTCGGACCTCGGAACCCAATCCTTGGGTAACGTGGACCCAACAACGCCTGTATGCGGTGATGGACCGACTGGTGCACGTCTGAGAGAACAGCGACAGCGAGACAAATGGTATCAAGATAGTATGACTTCCTCGTTCGTCTTGCGAAATGAGGCGGACGATCACTTGGAGTTGGCTGACGGTGCCACATCTCGAAGGGGCTGGGGTGGTTTGGAATAGACAAGTATTGTTCCCACAGAGGGTCGCTCCTCAGCGCTCAGCCCGTGAGCAGCACCGTTGAATGAAACCCCAATGCGAGTCATCGAGTGTTTCGCACGGAGGTCATCCGAGCTTATGGCCCTTCGTCATCCGCAAGATGATGGCTATATCTTCCCGGATTTCTGACCATGGTTGCTTTCCAGACAATGCCTAAAAGGTTATTAGAATGGACGCATGGATCGTTGTGAGCAAACCGGGCTTTCCTGGAGGGTGATGCAACCAAAAGAGTATATATCGCTCTTCGTTGTACGGTTGAATGTCTCTTCTGTGACTTGTTCAGGTGCAACCCATCGCAAGGTTCCCGATCGCATTGTCTGTACGCTTCTGGGATATGCGTTTCCAAAGTCGGTCAAGCGTGCAGTGTAACCTTCATCGATGAGCATGTTGTTCCGTTTTTCCATTAGAGATAGAATGTTTCAGCGGCCCAACAGTGACGTGCACCATTGAAATCGCCGTGAACGATCGGAGAATTTGGAAAGGGATGTACTGTCACGAGTTATTCTTCAGTATCCATAATGACGATAGCAGGAACGTACGGTATTGTAACCCGTTTGCAATATCCAAGAGCTCTGACGTGTAGTTAGAAGAAGTGAGCGACATCTTTGTCGAGCACGCGCACCAACTGCAGACGGTGCCTCACACCAAGTTGTCATTGTGATTCTAGTGGTGTAGTGATTCGCTTAGCATCCAGAGCGAGACCAGCGACATGGCACCAAGCATTCCGAACCCGTATGCGATACTAAGAAGCGGAACGACGTTACGGTGCTCGAGCCTCCTCCGACAGATTCCGAGTTCACCACGGATCATCTACGACACAATTCAAACAACACCTACGTCGCGAACAAAACAAGGCACCTCACTGCGACCTGGAAATGGCGGGCTTGAGTATGATGGTCCGCACTCTGCACAAACCTGTCTCGTGGACCATTACGGTACAGACATTTATAGACGTCGCCAAAACCTCCACCTGCATTAGGTTGGCCATCACCTGCACACGGACGCTTGTCTCGGTTGCAGTGAATGCCCCCTAGCTACTTGAGAATCGCATTGCATGCTTCATCAGCTCACTCTCAAGGTCGGACCTCGGAACCCAATGCTTGAGTAACGTGGGCCCAACAACGCCTGTATGCAGTGATGGACCGACTGGCGCACGTCTGAGAGAACAGCGACGGCGAGACACAGGGTATCCGAAGATGGCTGCCCCATGGTACATATATAGAACGTTCTGCTTGGGGTAGGTCATAAAGAAGGGGGAATCCGGCGGTCATACACCAACAAGTTCGTCGAGGATCTAAGGACGTCAAGGGGATCAGCAGCGCTCTGAATCCCAGCGATCACTTACCAGCCGATAAGGGCTCGAGTACTGTCCCAAAGAAAAAAAGGCAGACAGATCAGCATCCTCTCATGTAATGGTAGACTGGGTACTTGCACTCGGTCTCTGAGAGGGATCATCTTCCTCGCAACACTCGATGGTGTTGTTCCTAGGAATTCCTCCAGGGTATCGACATTGATTGTATTCCGCCGGACTTGATCCCTTGTCTTTGTGACCAAGTAGAGGAGAGCGTGTCTACGATGGTGAAAAGGATAAGAGTAGAGCATCGTGAGAGAGTTGATGGACATCACTCGTCTTGAACCCGGCCACACATTCGTTCCCCCCCGTTGGCATTCCGACAGTGAATCGCATCGTTGTCAGAGGAAAAGGACCCACGCAACGATGGCGATTGTGCATCAGACGGAGTGGTGCCCGACTTGCCAAGGACGTCATGAGGTCGTGGTTTGGCCACAGTCTTGCCGCGATAGACTTGCTATTCAAGATGCACTGTAAGTGTTCGAGAGACGACCTTGGACTCGGAGGTTCATACGTCACCAAACACTGTCGCCCCATTCTCCAGTTGTTGTAGCGCGGTCCGCACTAGCCGTGAGGGAACGAGGCGTTCTGTTTCCTTGCTCAACCTACAGAGTGAGCTGGATGCAATCTCACAAGACATGCGACAGACATACGATGTGAGTGGAAAACGTTGACGTCTTGTCTCTTGAACGACGTCACGCAGAGCAAAATTCGGCGTCGTTGCCAGCTTTTGCGAATGATGGTGAATGGGGAGATGAGATGGGCGAAGAACACAGAAGCAGGGGAAAGTTCAAGATGTGATAACACCCACCGTATTTCTGGTGAGCGAGTTCTGGGGTTGAAGCTGGTCACAGCGGACTGGTCTTATACCATTTTCATTCCCCCATTCTGCCAGTGGCTATCTCACTCGCCCACCTCGTACCCACTTGTTGCGCCCACCTGTTGCATACGTGATGTGTCAACTGAAACACGCATGCGAATGTGAACAAGGAAAGCCGGACAGCATCCTCCCGCTACATCGGACCGGACTGGGGCTACACGCCTCATCGCGCCCACGGCCCGCAAGTAAACCTTGTACTTTACGCAAGGTTGCTGTAATAAATATATTTCTATGTGGGTGAGTGCACAGGGAATCCATTGCAGTGAAGACGAGCTGACGCAGCTCTTGTGATGTCACGGCGCCAAGCGAGGCTTGTTGTCTATTCCGCGTGCAACATACCTGATGTCCACTCGGGGCTAATGTCCTCAAGCCGCACTATCAGAACCACGACCTACTCTCTCCCTCTCCGTCAGCTCTTCATCCCACTCCAGCTCGTCGTTTTCCCGAGTGTCTGCGAACACGACGGTGCTAACGACGGCGCCAGGACTAGACGACGTCAAACCGAATGCAGTATCAACGTCGTCTTTACACCTCCCTCGAAGTTCGCGCGCATATTGTTTTCGCAAGTTGATTGTAAATCGAGGGACAAGTGTGAGCATTGGTACAAGCTCGATCACTCCCCACCACGGGTTCAATGGGACGTCAAGCACTATTAGAAAATAGATGCAAGAGTATGTCAGAATCCTGTTGTGGAGTTGAGATTGGTGCAACGAACGAAGAACAATGGGATAGACGCACATTAGAAAGTAAAATAAGCCCTCCCTCACGATAAGTCCCGTGTAGTGGCTGAGTCGCAACCACTTTGTCGTTCCGCGCATCGAAAGTGACTCCTTGACGAGCCGAATGGTAATGAACAGGCACATCAGCACGGAAAGAGCAAGCTGAATACCGTCTGTAACTTCGGCAGAGGACGAGTAGGTAGGAGCAAGGTGTGGCACACAATATGAGATATCAAACACTTGTACGACGACTTATAGATTGATTGAACGTCAATGGTGTACACGACCTGAAGCATGTGACACCCACCCAAGGAACTGATCAGGCTGCTGAACAAAATGGAAACGACCAGACACGCCACGGTTTTTGCAGCATATAACGAGAGGAGAGTGACAAGAATATATGTCGATCGATTATTCAAGGCCCAGACGCGGAGGATCATTAGCACTATTAACGGATGTCGCACATTTCACTGGTATTAGTAGAGACAGAGCTCACAGTCTGCTGCAGAAACAAAAATGCCGAAGCCCCACTGGTTCATATCGAGGACGACATTGCCTTGGAAGAGCCATTTATCAGAGTGGACGTTGGAAGGGTTGGATGATACACTCACAACTAGCCAAAATCAAATGTTTTCCGAGTTGTTCAAATATATGATCAAGCAAGGGTACCTACACCTGAGAATAATTCATAAGCATGTTTCTAGACCATTTGTGAAACAGAATCACTTTCAAATGCCCAGATAGAAACGAACTTACAACTGCCGCCGGGCCGCGTCAGCTCACAAAACACCGGGATCGCAATGCACCTACAGAGAAAAGAAGTACTGGTGAACACTAGATCAGGATTCATTTCATGGGTCGCTAAACAACAGACATACGTAGCACAACACAGGCCAACATAACGGGACTGTGGGTTGGTACCAGTCAACTCAAGTCTAGAGTCCCATAGGTGGAGGAATACCCACGACAAAGAACAGGGCAGATATCCACGTCCAACGTTTGTTCTGCAATAAAATTAAGACATCTTCTCTGTCTGAAATGGCGTCCACTTACCCAAATGTATTCTACCTATAATGATCGTCACGTCAGCCTGCGAAACGAGCGGTCACGAAGATATGGAAGGTATACCTCGTCTGAGAATGTAAGGACTGAGGATATCAGGTCAGTTAATGCAGGGTGACAAGGATGTGTCCCACTCACGAAAATCGTATCCAACCGCAGTGAGAATGACAACTGAAAAGTGGTAAGATCAATGAACTAGTTGATGCTATGAAGTGCCGTACGACCCGAGTAATCATTTTGTTGGATTGCTGCAACGGCCTGTACCAGAGAAGGAGTCATGGAATCACTTTTCCACAAAGCCGCAAAGAAGAATATTGTGACGCTGAAATGGAGCCTCGGAGGCGCTGTTATTGTGATTTGGTGCCGGGTTTCACGCGATAACAAGGTTGGTTACCAGCTGAGAACACCCCGGACGGATGCCACGTCACGTTCAAAGTTATACCCATTAGCCGACAATCAACAAAAAATACGATGCAAGGGACTCGCGTCAAACACATCGTACTGCCTAGTGATGGGCAAGGCTTGGGCTCAGGCCCTGGGCCCGGCCCGACCCGACCCTTTGAAGCCCCGACCCGACCCGACCTTTTGAAGGGCTTCCCCGGGCTTAGGGCTCGGGCTTCGGTTTCGGAAAGC
>JBBPTN010000687.1:0-10623 GCA_038094075.1 Xerocomus spinulosus
AAGAGCGAGGCACTGTCGATGCCAAGACTCGGAACTGAAAGGGCTTCGGCAAAGCGGAGGACGGCAGTGTCAGTGGGGTCGCCTTTGATGACACGTTCAGCAATGGGGCGGCTAGCGGTGGCAGCGTCAAACTTGGCACCGTTGCAGAGTCGGGTGACCTTGTGCATGACGTCAACGCCAGCATAAGAGCGGGGGTCATTCGAGGACGCCACGTGCGTCTCGATCTCATCGGCCTTCATGGAAGCATCGAGGAATGCGACAGATGCGACGACCTGGACAGAGTCAGCATGCCAGTTTGAGGAGATGATCAGACTGACTCACCATCTTGCCCGCGGTCAGAGTACCCGTCTTGTCAGAACACAAGACGGAGATGCAACCCAGTGTCTCGACGGTCGCCAAGTTTTTGACGAGGACCTGTCTCTTGGCCATGCGGCGCGCAATCACAGTCAAGGAGAGAGCGACACAGACCGGCAGACCCTGAACGTGAAAAGGTCAAGCTGGATACACCACACGGGGTCAAAGAAATGCACCTGAGGTACGAATGCAGTCAGGCATCCAATCGAGTTGACAATGGCACCACTGATGTTCTCGTATCCCGGATAAGTCGTCCGAAGCCAGACACCGAACAACAGGAGCGAGAAGCAAAAGAGCGAGAGAGCGACGGCTGAGATGACCTTGGTGAAGAACCAGATCTCTTTCTGGATCGTCGTCAACTTGAACTTTGTCTCACCGGACATGCGGACCAGACGGCCCATGACGGTACGATCACCGGTGGCGAAGACAATACCATGACAGGTTCCCTGCGTGACAAAGGTTGACGTGAGGGCCAAGTTGCGTGTTTCAAGGGCATTTTCGGAGGTCGCATCGAGTGATCCGGGGATCATGTCACTAGCAAGTGGATGCCTGTCAGCGTCGTCGTCGTCTTGGACAAATAGAGTAGACGAACCTTTCACCGGTGAGCAAGGACCGGTCGAAACGCAAATCAGAAGACATTTGGACGATCCTGAGATCCGCAGGTACACGGTCACCAGTGGCGAGTACGACGACGTCTCCAACGACAATGTCGTTTGCGGGAACGAGTTGCTGGTTGCCTTCGCGTATGACAGAGGCTTCCTGGGCAATGAGAGAGCGAATGGATTTCATGATACGATTGGCATTCCAGTCCACCAACGCATAAAAGGTGGCAGAAACGACAATGACGAGCATCTATAGGAGGCATGACGCTGAGAACAACAAGGCAGACGCGATGGAAAGACTTACGAGGAGAACGGCGACACCGAGATTAAAGGCGAGCGGTGGCTGGCCCAATGGTTTATAGGAAAGCTGAGGTCTTTCATTATGGTTGGAAAGAACACATGTGAGTGGGGAGACCTACGATGGTGACAATGAAGGCAATCCACATCAGAAAGTTGAAACCTCCAAAGACATAGTTGAGAGCCTTGAGCCAGTACTGGGTAGGAGGAGGGCTAATGATGTTTTTCCCATCTTTCAACCTGCGTTCAACCGCGGCAGGCTCAAGACCGACGGCGGGACTGCACGAGTAGCGAAGAAAGACCTCGTCTGTCGGAATAAGGTGGACGTCTATCGCAGCGATGGCATCTGCAGGGTCTACTGGTTTCTTTGGTTTGGTAGCAGCTGCAACCTTTTCGTCGACACGAATTGAGAGTGTGCGGTATCTGTCGGCATGATGATCAATGAGAAGAGAAGTCGCGAAAAAAGGAAAAAGAGTCACCCTATCTGAATTCCATAGCGTCCCTGTCCGTCCGCCGACTTGCGACTGGTGTTGGTGGGTGACTTTTCCATGACTGCTGAACGCTGTCGAGAAAAAAAAAGGCTTATATGAACCTTTTATCTATGTGTCTTATCTCCTAGGCGTCCATTTCCGCTCAGAGTGTAGATGAGCTGATTTCGCCATTGCGCTATTCACGCACGTTGCGCTGATTTTGCCATTGTCGCAACGGAACCCTCTTATCTGTGACGACATAGCCCCGTCGCTAAGCACGAGACGACTCACCTTTTCGAATGGAAAGTACTGTGGGTGTCGCCTGCCCTGGGCGCTGTATACCGTATCAGTGCACTAACCCGTTTTCTCTCCCGGGTCAATGGTGTGTGCTCTGCCGGACAGACACCGGAGAACGAAGCCACCATGCGCCGTGCCCAAGTGGATCCCTCCTCATGGTACGACTGGGCCTGAAACGTGACGCTTGGGGCTGATTGTAACTCACACTATACACCGCGCACTGGCCCCGGTAGATAACGTGGGTTAATTTTACGAGAGACATCCCATGACGAGGCATCCGAATCTCAAGGACTGCTTGTGGGAGAAGACCTGGGACGAGCGTGAGCCATATCAAACGATTCGTCTACCTTGAAGGTGATCACGAGGGTTAATGTGTGCACACGCCTGCAATACACAGTAGAGATCACTCTACTGTACATAGCAAGGGCGCGCCTTCACAGCGGGGATGAAAGTCTTCTGTGACAGAGAGAGGGAGAAAAGGCAAGGGAGTTGGGGTCCGCCTATATTTATTCAAAGTAGGGCCTGTCGTGCCTTGCGACCGTGTCAAACGAGTCCCACAGCTGGCAGCCTTATCGCTCTGATAACAATACTTCACCTCACCTCACCTGTAATGAGCGCCGATCTGTAGTCAGCTACTGTGGTACGAGGCTGGAAGTGTGAGCGGGGAAAGGGCATCTTGTTAGATTCGGTGTGCCGGAAATGAAGAGAGTCACCGGGCTTTTCGGTATTCTGCGCCGTCACCGCTAGCTTGGTCATGATCCTATTAGTATTCACCCGCAGTAAGCTTCTATAATTACCCCAGATCCGTCGTAACTGACTTACGTTTAGAAGACTGGAGCTAGGACGCTGATTGTAGTGATTTGATAGATGATACAGTTAGCGTTCAGTTTAGTGTTGGAAGAGATTGGTTCGGTTCGGTTCTTCGTTCATGGCCTTAGTAGTGCTAACTACGCAGAACCAAATGCAGGATGAACTGAACCGACCAGCAAATGCGAGCCTAACACAAGGCTCGGTTCAAACCAAGGTTTGCATCTGCCGCTAATTTGGTTTGGTTGATGACGCACTAACCATATCATGCAATGAACGCCGAAGCCGCAGTGAAGCTACCCGAGCTCAAACCCCGACCCTGTGTACTCATCGCTTCGCTTCGCGATCCTTTTTCATGGCAAGAGCCACTCTCTCATTCTCCGTCATGTCGCCGCTCATCCCTTGGCTCATAGCGCTCGTGTCTTGGACCGGCAGTACCTATGCCCATATTCCTAGAGATGGCCTCGCCAGTAACAATGTCGTTTCCGTCGACCTCGCAGTTGTAAACAGGTGTGTGGCACCAGATGGCTTCCCAAGATCGTACGTGTAGAATACCATATGGTATACAAGTGTGTTGACACTCCACAGCGCTTCCCTCGCTGGAAAACCAGGCGAGCAACCTACTCTCCCTGGTCCAGTCATCTCCGGGAACAAGGTATCCTTCTCTTTCGTTCGCAGCACCTAGACCTGATATATATCTTTCTTTTCCAAAGGGCGATCGATTCCTGATTAATGTGACCAATGGTTTAACTGACACGACCATGCTCACCGGAACGACAATTGTCAGTGCGGCGTGGTTCTTTCGTCTGTTGTACGTGAGGCTCACACGTAAGGTATTTACAGCACTGGCACGGCATCCATCAGAACCATTCCAGCCAGATGGATGGTACTGCCTATGTCACCCAATGTCCAATCTCGCCTGGAAAATCATTCTTGTATAACTTCACTGGTTATGACCAGGTTGGCACGTTCTGGTACCATTCTCACTACGCGGTGCAATATTGCGATGGTCTCCGTGGCCCTCTCATCATACGTGACCCAGAGGATCCTTACAGTGGCCAGTATGACTATGACGATGGTATGTCATTTGATTGGTGTACTGAGTTGAACTGATAGTATTTGGACAGACTCTACGGTCATTACATTGATGGATTGGTAAGCGCCTATTTTCAATCTTAGCGCTTGTACGGATTTCCTGCTATAAAGGTATCATTACCCCTCGGTGGATACTCCCAGAAACATCTGGCCGGATTCGATTCTCATCAATGGAACTGGATGTTATCGACCGGACAGCAAGAATTGTCCACCTCCTGCTACCTACATGGTGCAGGCGACCAAAAGTTATCGCTTCCGCCTTTTGAACATGTCATGCAAATTATTTTTCAACTTCACCATCGATAATCACACCATGACGGTCATAGAAGTGGATGGAGAGTACGTCGAACCATATGTCGTTGACTCGATCCAGATCACGGCGGCCCAGCGTTACTCGTTCATCCTCAATGCTAACCAACCTGTCGACAATTACTGGATTCGTGCATCACCAAACCCTGGACAAAAAATGATCATCAATGCGACTACCACGGCCATATTGAGGTACAACGGTGCACCAGCGGTTGACCCTCAGAGTGTCAGCAAAACGACCACTTATCTGAACGAGACACTGTTGCATGCCTTGTCGGAACCTCCGGCTCGCCTCCTAGAACCCACTCCAGATCTTACCCTCATCGTGGAGTTGTCCAAGAATGACACCAACTTCAACTTCCTGATTAACGGCACTCAGTATATATCACCCAGTATCCCTGTTCTGCTGCAGATCATGAACGGGGTGCCAAGCCAAGACCTTGAGCCGATGGGATCTGTGTATCCCCTTCCTAGGAACAAGGTCGTTGAAATCATTTTCCATGTTAATGATACGCCAGGTCGTCCGGTGAGGACAGATTACTTTGACGCACGAACCGTCAACTAATCGTTTTGTGACACTAGCATCCTTTCCACCTGCACGGTGTTAGTACATCATTCCAAATTTCTTAACGTGACCTTTATGTCTGATTGAGATTCGCGACAGCACCACTTCGCGGTCATCAAGAGCTCTGATGGTTACGTTCAGAACTTTGACCGGCCTGTCATGAGGGATACCGTCAACACTGGGTTCAACAGCTCATCAGATGACGTGACGATCCGGTTCATCACCGATAACCCTGGGCCATGGATACTTCACTGGTAAGCGTGCACTGGTTTTGTCTGATTTTTGATGACGCTAACGTGTGTAGCCACAATGAATGGCATCTCTACACGTGAGTTGTCCTCGCACTATGCACTTCCCTTGCTGACCCTTTTCCATCCGGGCGACAGTGGGATGGCGATCGTCTTTATCGAGGACTATGACGACATTCGCAAGCAGCCGTACAGCAGTGAGTCCAGACGTTACTCGCAAGACGCTCAACCAACTCATGATTGGTAGATGCGACGCGGGACCTTTGCCCGTATGATAATCCGAGTGAAACATGGGTGTTGCCCCCTCCGAGATCGACTGCCGGACCGTACTTGCCGTCGACGACAACAGTGTGCACGCCTACCCCGTATTTGATCAACGGTGTTTGAGCCTTTGTGGGTATATTTTCGTGATGGATGGCAGTCGTGTGGATTGTGCAGCTGCGTAGATTTTTTTGTGTACATGATTGCAGGGGTGAAAGTTGAGGGACATGGCAGGGTATAAACTGATTCTATCATGAAACCTCGAAAGTTCAAAGCACTGAGAGGAATGCTGGTGGCGCAGCTGGTCCCAGCTGCTGCCAGCCGCCAGCAGTGCGGGGTATGATCTGATCTACTACTAGTAGTAGTACCAAGAACCTCTTGGCAAAAGTCGCCTACATTTCACCCGCATCTCGTGTACCGGCACGGTTATGCCATTCTTCTCCAGTGACTCCGACAATCATACCAGGACGTAACCTGGCCATACTAATCACGTTGACGGGTAGGCTAGAGGCGATCGACGGCCGTTTGCCTCGCCTTGGCAACCTCATACTAGTAGCAAGGCTGGTAGGCTGGCCCTCACCAGTCCATTAACTAGTAGGGCAAGCGAACAAGCAAAATTACCCAGAAGCGAGCTCGGGCGGTGCATATGAGAATACAAGCGTACGTATGCAGGCACTGATCTGTGGAGAGGAAGCGTAAGAAGGTATTGAATTGCCTCGTTCTTCAGGCGTTTTCAAACACGCTGAAGCGAGCCGAAGAGAACATTTTTATTAGCAGGCGCTCGTGCATTCGGTAGGCACTGAATGTGCCCTTTCCGATGGTGAGCTCAACATCCTACGAGTATTCCCAATGCACATGACTTTATTGTAGGTAGGTAAATTCGACCAGTTTGTTCAACGCTTCAATTTGGAGGTGATATCATTATCTAAGCTAGGTAGCCATCGCGGTAGTCCTTATCTTAACCTGTCTAGCATCCGAGTTCATGAGGTGCGACTAGGTTCGTCCCAGTCATGTCACATAGGAAACTTCCAGATCCGCCGATCAGAGGACAGTGATATGACACTCTTGCGAAGCCCTATATCAGCTTTCTTTGAAAAAGAAAGGCTCTGTTGACGTAAAACCTCGACGTCGTCAACACCCCACGGTGGTATAGAACCAGTTTCATAATAGATAGGCCCGTCTCGCGTTACTTTGGCACGCGCATAATTCGCTCCGGAGTTCTTCTAGCGAGATTCCCGACGGGAAACTCTTGTACCGGAAACGAACAAGTCTGTCAAAGTATAAATATTAGCCTCTGGTCGAGTTTTTGGTCCCTTCACTGCTCATCATGAAGTGGCGAGTACCCTGGATCGTTGCTTGGTTAATGTCTTGGGCCGAGTATACCTCGCCTCCTGGCCACCTCTCCAGCAGTACCCTGTCAGATGCCCTTATTATCAACGATGCCCCACCCGATATTTTCGTACCCAGTGCTCCTGTCTCTTCTCTCAATTACGTCGCCGTCGACCTCTCGATCGAGAACCGCTGCATTAGCCCGGATGGGTTTCCAAGAGTGTAGGTGTGGGCAATTTGACGCTGAAAATTATTTCTTACACTTCTCAGCGCCGTCCTTGCTAGACTGCCGGGCAAAGAACCTACCCTTCCAGGTCCCATCATCTCTGGAAAAAAGGTGCGTCTTTCTTTTATCTGCGCTTTTCGGAAGTAGTAACGCAATGAATCCAAAGGGTGATCGATTCCAGATCGAGGTCACTAATAATCTGAAAGATGAGAGTATGTTCACCGGAACAACTATCGTCAGTATTCGTCAAGTAGTTGTTGCCTCCTCATTCCAGACTGATGCGTAGTTCGTTCACAGCACTGGCATGGTATACACCAGTACGAATCGAGCCGGATGGATGGTTCAGCCGACGTCACTCAGTGTGTCATTGCTCCCGGAAGATCGTTCTTGTACGACTTTACGGGAGGAGACCAAGTCGGCACATTCTGGTATCATTCCCACTATGGAGTACAGTATTGCGATGGTCTTCGTGGAGCTCTCATCATACGTGATGACTTAAATGACAAGAAGAATTACAATTATCAAGTTGACGATGGTTTGTGTTGCGATACCAAGAGGGGTGAATGACTAACAATTTCCATGATAGACTCCACGATCATTACATTGATGGACTGGCAAGTGCCCACTTCCAATTAATTCTAGCGCGTGCACTGATCCTCGCCATAAAGGTATCATTACCCTTCGGTTGTTACACCTCGACAAATATGGCCGGATTCAGTCCTTATCAACGGAGTGGGGTGCTACCCTGGCTTGGACTGTGGACCGCCTGAAACTTTCACGGTCGAATGGGGTATACGTTACCGCTTTCGACTTTTGAACATGGCGTGCAAAACATACTACAATTTCTCCATCGAAGGACACGACTTGACGGTCATAGAAGCCGACGGGTCGTATGTTGAACCATACACCGTCAGTCACATCCCAATCTATGCTGCACAGCGTTATTCCTTCATCCTCCACGCCAACCAACCGATATACAAGTACTTGATTCACGCAACTCCAAATCCAAACGAAAAAAACAACGCAAGCAACGTCGCTACATTGGTATACAAGGGTGCAACGAAGTTCTCCCCCAATCCCGCTAAATCGATGAGCAGGGCTCTGAATGAGGGGTGTCTCAACTCGCCAGACACTCCTGATCGTCTTCTCGGACCCCCAGACATCACTTACTTGGTGGGTATGACCAAGAACAACACCAACTTCAACTTTTTGGTCGATGGCGTCCAGTATGAATCACCTACTATTCCTGTTCTGATGCAGATCATGAAGGGTTGGCTGCCCAAGACGCTTGAGCCCGGGAAGTCACTTATTTCGCTTGACAAGGACAAGGTCGTCGAAATTATTTTCAACATTGATTCGCCAGGGCGTCCGGTGAGTGTAGTGACCATGGTGAATAAGAATTGCCATTTGACTGCTCTGCTTGACATTAGCACCCTTTTCACTTGCACGGTGTGAGTGGCTTAGTTTTGTGTGACTTCTCACTGAAATTTGCAACAGCATCATTTTGCGGTCATCAAGAGCGCCGACGGTCTATGTCTGGACTCCAAACCACACAGGCCAGTCATGAGGGACACTGTCGACACTGGATTGACTAGTGCAACGAATGGGGTGACGATCCGGTTCCTGACAGATAATCCCGGGCCTTGGTTCCTTCACTGGTGAGCAAGGACGCTCTTTCCCTAGGCTATCAAATCTAACATGTGTAGTCATAATGAATGGCATCTCTGGACGTGAGTCGTCCACCCGCTTCGTATTGCTACCTTTACTTATTCGGGTTGGTAGAGGAATGGCGCTCGTGTTTGTTGAAGACTATGAGGGCATCAAAAAACAGACCCCGGACGGTGAGTCTACACTGATCTGAGCGGTTGGGCTATCTCACCAATGGCCATGGTAGTCAAGTGGGAGCACCTTTGCCCATATGACCCAAAGGAATATTTTCCACTTCCACCTGTGAGATCGACTGCTGGACCGTACCAACCCACGACGACGGTGACGTGTCCTACTCCGATCGCCAACTAACCCGCGTCCGAATCATGACTTGACGTGTTTCTCTTCTCTTTCTCGAATACGTCTCTCTTTTTTATTTTATGTTCTCCCTTTTGTACATAAGTGATGTCTGAGTGTCGTGCTGTGCCTTGTGTAAACTATTTGTTTTGTGTATGGACGTGTGTGGACTCACCAAATAGCCGACCCTAAAGTACGACGCGCCCTTCATTTTGACTGTCATCTTCATGGCGCGGACACACAAGCACACAGGCGAACAAGGACCTGGCAGTGAAATCAAAGGTACCCGAGCCGGGTATTTCATGTGTGTTGGTAGAGTATTATTACCTCGCTCCAAGTTCCCTAACCCCATAGACGATCAAATCAACTAATGATCTGGGCTTCTGAGCGAACAGAGAACTTTGGGGTTCACCCACCTATGGGTATGCGGGCTACTAGCCGTGGTCTGGACATTGGAAAAAGGTAACTCATCTGCCTGTGATTTGCATCAAGTCCATACAAGCCTCCTTGATAGCAGCGTGCTATCCTAGCTGCCATATCTCGATTCACCAAAATACCTCACTCGCGTGGTTGGAAACGTGTTGTCAATGACGGGGATTACCTTCCGCTATGGCAGGTTATCTGGGATATCCCTATTCGGCCGCCGACAGGATCGTCATGCCCTAGTGGAGCACCTGCACACTTGGAGCTGACCATCACACTGCCAATTTGACCCAATCTAGCCTTCTTGGATGTCGTTTGTCAGCCTCGAAGCAAGCAGCTCCAATATCTTCAATTGATCGTGTTATTTTGCAGGCATGGAACGGGACGCATCCCTGGTGTCCATTGAGTCCTTACAGCAGTGGAGTACACGAATGATGGGCAGTCTCTGGGAGCTGGTGATATGGCCACCCTGAGCGTAAGGCAGGTCGGTGACACTTTGCTGATGTGGCGTTGACATGATCTCTATGATATTGGTGTTTCGATTTCTACCCGCTGAGAGAGCAGATGCAAATTGGTGCGTGATACAGTACCAAACTCTGCTCTTCGGATTCGTTTCTTGCTCGGTATGACAAACTTATTGATTACTGGCCACCAAATCATACGGATATTGAATGCATCCGCATGTACAGGTCGACACGAGGTGGAAAGTGCCCCCAGTCGTACGCTGATGCCCTTCTACACCCGTCTTTCAGTAGTACTTTTCACTATCACGGTCTGTGACGTTGAGTGCGAACTTGTTGGCATCACGACCTTTGGCGCCAGTACATTTTGGGCTAACCAATAGAATGATATACTTGTGACGTACACACATATGCACCACATAAAGCAACAAAATAAAACACATCTCAATAATCGTATAGTCAATGCCGACTGGTCAAGATTACCATCACACCCGACACCTCACCCATTCACTGGACCTCAGGTTTCTTGCCCTTGGTCGTGCTGGCCGTGAGGCTCTTGTGGATGAATGGCATGACACCGCCCCCTGCGATTGTGGCGCGCACGAGAATATCAAGTTCTTCATCTCCCCGAATCGCCAATTGCAAGTGTCGTGGTGTTATGCGTTTCACCCGCAGATCCTTTGATGCGTTGCCTAGATACCCCCAACCACATGAGCGTCACAGACAAGATGACACACCACACGCATATCCGACGCACCTGCTAGCTCCAACACCTCCGCGGTCAGGTACTCTAGAATCGCACTCGTGTATACGGCAGCTTTCGCACCGATCCGTACATTGTGTTGTGTGCGTTGCTTCAAATAACGATGGATACG
>JBBPTN010000688.1:0-10610 GCA_038094075.1 Xerocomus spinulosus
GGCGACCGGGCGAGGGCACTGGCGAGGGGCTTGGTACAACGGGGAATGAGTATGGCGAGACTGTAGTTAATACTGTATTAACTACATAATTCATTCTATTGAACTATCAACTAGAGTGATTTGAACAGAAAAAAAAAAACCTGGACTCGTGTTCGCTGTAGCGCTGTGTGGCGCTGTGCGGTACTGTACAGCGGCGGTGATTACAAATCCGCTGTACGGTGGCACTAGTGGCTGTACGGCCTGTAGCACTGTGGCAGCTCTGTAGTGCCTCTGTACAAGGGGGGACCTTGCCAAGGCCCTGTGACCTCTGTAGTTACCTGTCCAAACCTGCACACCTCTCGGTGAATTTGCTGATGTAAACCCAAACCGGATGCTGTGGTACCTCTACGTGAGTGTCCGCCCGGTTCTTCAAGATCTTGGATGAATACCGTTGACCCCTGGACTTGTCAGTGGGTGAAACAGGTATGTGATCACACGGAAGAAGAACGAGCTCTCAAACATATAAAATCGTTTGTACACGAATCCCGAGAAAAAGAAGTCACCCCACAACTAATACGACAAATAAAAGGGATGACCACTCTCGAGGCACAATTTACATTATGAGAGTTACAACAAAAACCTTGTTTTGTACAATGAAAACGATCAAAGAACTCGTTCGAAGTAAAGGTTCAAATATTGACCCCCGCCGGCGAAAAGAGAGAAGCAATAGCCCTATTAGACTCTGGATGTACAGGATCTACGATAGATAGAGAATTCGTAAAAGAACTAGGGTTGGCCACACATGCCTTACCCAAACAGATACCTGTATATAACGCCGATGGGACAATAAACAGTAGCGGGTCAATTACGGACTTTGCAACCATGGAAATGACGATCGACGATCATAATGAACAGATAGCAATGGCCATTACGAAATTAAGTACTCATCCCATATTCTTGGGATTCGACTGGCTAAAAAAGCACAACCCAATCGTCGATTGGAAAAACCGAACGTTGCAATTCACTTGTGAAGATCACGTACCAAATCTCATGGATGATGAGGACGACGAGGATATCGAAGAAGAACGATTTTTCATGATGGATGGCGAATATATTAACAACTTATCTACCGACATCGCCATCGAACAGGGACAAACAAAAAGAGAAAAGACATTCGAACAAGTAGTCCCCGAACATTACCATGAATATCGGGATATTTTCATGAAAGAAACCTTCAATGAGATGCCGCCTCGACGACCGTGGGATCACGCCATAGAACTTCTTCCAGGAGATCACAAAATTGACTGCAAGACGTATAACCTCACGCTCGCAGAACAAAAAGAACTTGACGATTTCCTGGAGGAAAATCTCAAATCAGGACGCATACGCCCCTCGAAATCTCCTTTCGCATCAGCCTTCTTCTTCGTAAAAAAGAAGGACGGCAAACTCCGACCGGTTCAAGACTATCGAAAACTTAATGATATCACCGTCAAGAACTGATACCCATTACCCCTGATCAACGAGCTTATTGACAAACTCAAAGAAGCTAAATACTATACCAAGCTCGATGTGCGATGGGGGTATAACAACATACGGATGAAAGAAGGAGACGAATGGAAGGCGGCGTTTAGAACAAATCGTGGACTTTTTGAGCCGCTAGTTATGTTCTTTGGGCTTACGAACTCTCCTGCCACGTTTCAAACAATGATGAATCATCTATTCCGAGACCTTATTAACAGAGGAAAAGTAGTTGTATACATGGACGACATCATGATCTTTACAAAAACTCTCGACGAACACAAGAAGATTGTGAAGGAAGTCCTACAAATACTACGAGATAATAAACTCTCACTAAAGCATACTAAGTGCGAGTTTGAACAAACAACTACGGAGTACTTAGGTCTTATCGTGGCAGAAGGAGAAATAAAGATGGATCCTGGCAAAGTCAAAGGAGTTCTTAATTGGCCAACTCCCCAAAATAAAAAACAACTACGGGGATTTCTAGGCTTTCTGAACTTTTATCGCCGATTCATTAAGGATTTCGCCCAGGTAGCTCGTCCGCTTAACGCTTTGACATCGGACAAAAAGGATTTCGAGTGGTCTAACGATTGCCAAATGGCTTTTGAAAATTTAAAAGAAAAGATCACTACGGCGCCGGTACTAAAGATGGCAAATGATACTGGCAAATTCCGTGTCAAGTCCGATGGATCTGGAATAGGATTGGGAGCCGTACTTACTCAACAACAAAATGATAAATGGCACCCAATTGCTTTTATTTCCAGGTCATTAAGCGATGCAGAACGAAACTATCACGCCGTGGATCTAGAACTTGCTGCGATTATGTTCGCCCTGAAAGAATGGCGACACTACCTACTTGACGCCTACCAACCCTTCGAGGTTTTGACTGACCATCAGAATCTCACGTATTTCACCAAACCCCAAGATCTTTCGCGACGACAAGCACGCTGGAAACAAATGTTACAAGAATTCCACTTTGAAATATCTTATCGACCTGGAAAAAGTAACCCAGCTGACGGTCTGTCCCGGAGGCCAGACTTTGAAAGGGGGGTAGGTGAAACCGATAACAAACAACAGACAATTTTTCCCTCTACTACGATACGTACGGTACAAACAGACATTGATACGATAGAAAACGAAATACAAAAATACCAAAAAGATAGTTTAGAACCGATTGTACAAAAAGGACTCCAAATCTCAGATTCGGCTTGGCATGAGAAAGAAGGACTTGTATACTGGAAAACCTTAATTTATATACCAAATCGAGGGGGTTTACGAGAAAGAATTCTGAGAGAAAATCATGACCATCCTCTGGCTGGACATCCTGGGACCAGAAGAACGCACGATCTTGTCAAAACCCATTACTATTGGCCAATGATAAAAAGAGATGTAAAAAGATATGTAAAAGGATGCGATAAGTGCCAACGAGTAAAGACAGATCGAAGCGGAAAGAAAACACCGTTAAACCCGAATGAAGTACCAGAAGCACCTTGGGAAATAATTTCGGTAGATCTCATCGGTCCATTACCTGAGTTGGAGGGAAAGAATGGCATCCTAGTGATCGTCGACAGATTCTCAAAAATGATTCGCCTATTCCCCGTATCTACAGAAATCACGTCAATGGGAGTAGCAACGATATTCCGAGATGAAGTCTTCAAACTACATGGATTGCCAAAGAAGGTCATATCAGATCGGGGACCACAATTCGTATCGTCATTTATGAAAGAACTTTACGAAATGTTGGAAATAGAGGGAAATCCATCAACGGCGTATCATCCAGAAACTGATGGACAGACGGAACAAGTAAACTCATGGGTAGAGCAATATCTGCGAACATACATAAACCACAGACAATCGGACTGGGCCAACTGGCTCGCCATCGCAGAATTCGCACACAACCAAAACACATCCAGTGCGACTACATACTCACCATTTGTTCTCAACTACGGACAACAACCGCGAGCAGGATACACCCAAAAAAGGACACCACGAAATCCTGCCGCACATCAGTTTGTGGAAGAAATTAAGACTACGCGAGAGATAGCGGGGGCAGCGCTGAAAATGGCGGCCTATGATATGAAAAGGTTCCATGATCGACGCGCCAGAACCCCGGTGGAATACAAACCTGGAGATCAGGTCCTTTTAGAAGCAACTAATATCCGTACTGAAAGGCCATCAAAGAAACTTGACGACAAACGATATGGCCCATTTACGGTAGTAAAGAAAGAGGGACTTGCATCTTATCGCCTAAAATTAGACAAAACCTGGCGAAAAATCCACCCCGTCTTCCACGAATGTCTTTTACACCCTTATCACGCCAGCGAATTTCCTTCACAACAAAAACCATCACCTCCTCTCCCCGATCTAATCCAAGGACAGCCGGAACATGAGATTGAAGAAATTGTTGACTCCAGGCGAAGTGGAAACTCTATCCAATATCTTATCAAGTGGAAGGGATTCCCCCGAGAAGAAAACGAATGGATACCGGTCCGAGATCTTGCCAATGCCCAACAGGCGATCAAAGACTTCCATAAAAAGAATCCTTCGGCCCCACGACTCGCCATAAAGATAAGACAACAATCTTCTGATTCTCGATGTGTCTGTCCTATCTGTCTTGGAATTCCTCCTCCGGAGCCTTCCTCGTTATTTAAACAACCCGATTTTCTTGAATTTCGAAAGTCTTACATTCGCTTCCCCGATTCTTTCTTTGATTTTCCACCGTCGATTCAGGAGTCTCGACCCTGAAAGGGGGGTAATGTTAGAACTCTTCACACCTTCACCTTTTCACCCTTTCACATTTCCACTTTAATTACCGTTGTTCCAGAACTTTCTACCACTTACTCTTCACTGTTCACGTTCTGGACTATGACATCATTGGTGGTGCAATTATGACATCATATCACGCCATCGATCATGTGACTAGGTTTTCAGAGTAGTATATAAGTAGGGACCTCTCTGTAACGTTTCCTTAGTTTGGAATCCTCATTTCTTTCCTCTTCTCTCACTTTGAGGGCTGAGTTTGAGTGATCCCTTACATCACCCATGTATAAAAGACATCGTATTTACCCTCGTACGACAGAGACCTCCTACTAGACATTTCAATACAGGCGTTGAACCTGTTCTATCCAGTCGGAGACTTCTCTACCTTTTCCGTGTGCCGCTACCTACCTGAAGCGTCACATATACGTTTCACCCTTGCGTCCTTTTTCCTCTGTTCTACTCACTGGATAGGTAAAACCGGCCGTATCGAGAGTGCTGCAAACAGAGTCCACGTACGTGATCACACCCTTTCGTACTACCGGCTCTGGTAGCATGAGTAACCCTCTGATTTCTTTTCTTCTTATGTAGTTGTCTCGATGGGTAATATTGTACTACGACCTATTACATCTCACGAAGTGCGTTGGCTATAGAAGGCCGAGTGCGGTTGAACGGTATGTCTATTTGATAACACACGGGTCAGGGTAGTTCTGATCCTGATCGGCGAATGTGCAAAGCACAGCAACATGCGCCATTCACGGTGATGACTTCACACATATTAAGTCTGATCAGGTCCTTTATGCAATAGATTTTCGTCTCTGCCATCCTGATTTTTTGCCTAACCTGTACACATGCCGTCTATATCTCTGCACTCCACACTCTGTCACTCTGGTGTGATCGCTGAATTCATAGAAGGTATGTGCGTCGAGTTACAGATGTTTTTTGAACGAGATAACTCACAAGAAAAACGTTTCAGGATAAGACTTGACCAATGATCCGGCCATCAGTGCGATACCAGATAATTCTGCTGAAACAAATAGGCAAGTGGTCTCGAAAAGTTCATCAACACAAGCTCCACTTCACATAGCATGGCGAAAATTTTTCCCCAAACTCGTTCTTGATGCACCATGCGTTTGTTGATGTCTCCGTTTTTCTGACAATTTACCGTTGCAACTTATAAATATAACCCTGATCCTTCGAGCTTGAACATTTGTCGGCGATATCTTGCCTCGTCGCCCTCAAGAGCCCTCTGCCTTAACAAGCTTTATCAATCGGTCCCATGGACTCCGCACTCCAGCAATTCGTCACCGGCATGTTCTGGAATAGTTATGTATCTCGTACGTCCTCTATCCTCTTTCTGTACATTCACCGTACAGTTCATTTTAGTTGTGGTTATGACTGTTATTGAGATCTGCTTGTAGATGAGCACCATGACTTGGTCTCACTCGAAGTCTCGCCTACATCGTCCCACAAAAGCACAAGGTACGTCTAAACCCTCGAATCGCACGCACATTCTTTGTAGCGAATAGACACTACAAGCACTTTCTGCTGAAAAGATGGGCTAAAGGGTAGGGTCCGGTGTGCTCAGCTTGTATGCGCATACATTAACTTTCATAGATACTTGCGGGTGATGTAGGTGTTTGGCAGATCACCCTTCAGGACCACGAGTGGTATCGTCTAGCCGCAATCGGCGAGTGTACTTGCTTGTTCCCGCCGACATACTCCAGAACGCGTACGAGGTCACGTCAAGGATGCGATCCCGTGCATGTTCGAAACCTTGATAGGCCATAGGACGTGTGGGAGTCCGTTGGAACAGTGCTAGAGGTACGGGCGGGGGTAAACGTACTTATAATGGGGCCAGGACCAGTCATAGATGTGTGGGTGGGATCAGGGCGGTGAGCACCTCCCAACTGGGTTCGTACGCGCCACTCTGCGTTGTCGAACCTGAGTGCGGTTCGCTATGGAATGGGAAGAACGCCCACCTGCTTTGGGCTGGCCGTATGGTGTAAATGCCAGAGAGTGCGTATCGAGCGTGTCAGCTTCATGTACTGTAGACGTGACTAACATCACCTCACAAACCAGCTACTGTCCAATCTGTCGTACGGGTACACTCGTTGGCATGGACGTGAGCTCCACAGCGTGTTTCTGCTTCGGCTTGACCTGCTCCTGGCTAGTCCCGTCCTGGGCAAGGCCAGAAATCCAGGGAGCGAGCTTAATGGTCGGCGCATAAGGATACTATCCAAGGCCCGTGGATACTTCCTGGTGCAACTGGAGGATAGAATCTATACCAAAAGATGAGTTAATAATATTTTCCCACGCATTCAGATTGAAGCCTCCATGTCGTATATGCGCTGTTTATCAGCGGGGATCACGCAGAAGAGCTCTCGAATACCGTATCAAGAGACAGTTGACGCATTGGAACGACGTAAATATCAGACATGTTGGTATTTACGCTCTTGCTGAGCAGAGCTCATCACATGGACGTTGTTAGATAACGGTTTCTCACGCTAGGACCTCTCGCCGTTGGTCATAACTTCTAATCTATGCGCCGCAGCGACGTAAGTATCTGACTCGTAGTCTTCTTCACTGATCGTGACATAATGATCGACTTGCAGATCCTGCTCCCTTTGCTTTGTGCACACACGGTAGCTTGTCTGGAGCCATTGTATCCAGTCTCGTCATCTCTCACCGGAATTTGTTTTTCACGGCAAAAACAGGCCAGGTTCTGATCGTGATCAGCGAGCATGCCAACTACAGCGGCCGGCGTCACTCGGGGAAAGGATTCCATAGATAGCGAGACTCATCCGGTCCGCATCACAGGATTCATCGCCTCCGCCACCTTGATTCTTTGTTGGCGTCACTAACTTGTACACCCACTGTTTACGCTCTGTCTGCACTCTTAGCTTTGTTGCAACTCTCGTAGACTTCATCTGAGAAATGTGAGTCGAGTAACAAATGTTTCCAGGATGAATTCCGGCACAAACATATGTAGGTCAATCATCTGGTTATCAGTGCGGCGCTGTATAATCATACGGAAATGAACAAGCCCATGTTTTTAGAAGTTCATCAACACAGGTCTGTTTTTCGCCATCATCGCTGTTGGCTCACGTCTGATCACATGGTGGAAGTGCGTCCCCGGATCATGTTCTTGATGTATCATTCATTTTTTTGTGTCGCCGAATCATCTCCGCTTTCCTAACGGTTTACCCGCATAAGTTATAAATATATCATGGACCCTTCGAGCCTCGTTTAACGGCGACACATCACCTCGTCGCTCTTTCGATTCATCCGCCTCAGCAAGCCTTCCCTATCAATCCCATGGCCTCCACACTCCAACAAGTTGTTGCAGGCATCATCTGGAACAACTATGCGTCTCGTTCGTCTTTCATTCACTTTATATACATTCGCATTACAGCCCCCTGTAGTTGTGCCGATCATCACCGTCGAATACGATTATAGTAAGTAATACGTCTGCTGTGTTTCTCAACATTGGACCAACCTCACACATTGTTAGTCCTCAATTTTTCAAACGAGGTATGATACACATGTGCTATATGTCTTCTGACCACTCACGACATTTACAGATCGAATACATCTGGGTAACGAGGGAATTCTTTCGGTCATCATGTTCTGATCTGAACCTGGTCACAGAACAAACCATGGACATCCATGTCTGCATTGTTCATCCTCATACGCATCTTCCATCGTGTTTACAATGCCTACGAAGAGTGAAAATATTTTAGACTCGTTATGTGGGATTGTGTTATGTTGTGTACATATTCAGTTCATGGTAAATCAACTATATTCTGATAACCCATCAGATCCGCTTCCATCTGTGCGCTCTATACCTTATATATTAGGGTACTCATCTAACCCAATCCAAAAAGGGGGGAGTTCTTTCTTTCCTGGACCTGCAAAGGTAAGCTTCCATATCCTTGGTAAGTGGTGATAACACTCATGAATATTAAATGCTGTAGATGTATGTATTGTGTTTTACTCTTACATTCTGAACACATCCAAATGAAGTGATCACATTGAAATAGATGTGAATACTTATACTTTTGATTGTCATCTTTTTATGCTGATCAAGATTCTTTCCCAGGCTTTATAATTTTACTAGTGGGTGAATGGAGCTTGTGGATTTTTACATTTGCTGCAGACTGTGAGATTTTTCCTTACTTTCAGTGTATGGACTGAAATCATTGGTACAGTGGTGATGATCCTTTGTGTATGGGCCCTGTACAATCAATCAAGGCTTGTCCTTGCAACCCTCCTCACATTCTTCACTATGGAAGTGGTCTCATTCCTTGGATCATATATCTATGATGATATTCAATACAAGTCTGCATGTGAGTTGATATAACTTCATGATGTCAAGTGTAATATGTGACAGGATATTTGCTCCTTGCTGTGTAGATGGTATCACTCAAGTCCTTGGGTTTTCATTCTGTATATTGGCCCCTGTTATATCCTTCAAACCATACTTTGTTATCAATTCTTTCCAAATTGCTCTTGGTACATTGATGTGTCTTTTTACTGCTAACAAGTTCATCAAGGAGTCACTCCAAGTATACAGAATGACAAAATCATTCCAGCTCAATCACTACATGCAACTTCTCATGAGGGATGGAATGGTCTACTTTATTGTGTATGTCTGATTACATTTTTGTTCTCCCTTCTACTGTATGACAAGGCTAACTTTTCACTGACAGTGTCCTGTTATTTGCACTCCTCGCCACACTAAATGATGTGGGATCTGTTTCGGATTATAGTTGGCAAGTTGCACTGGTCGCAATACAGCAAATACTTCCATATACACTCGTACCGCGGTTCATCATCAGCTTGCGGCAGCTTTATGCAAGGGATCTTCAAGGCCATGGAAGCGATATCGACTCGGCCTTTGGTTTGGGCTCGCAGTCTGCTGGTGTTGCGAGTGCGATCATGTTTGCAGATGCAGGACAGAATGAGGACGAAGAGGTACAGGTTGATGAAGTAGAGATGGAGGGGATACAGGAAGTTCAACGTACGACTACAAGTGCTTGATGGGGTTGGCAATCTTGGGCTTGAGCTGGTTATTTATGTAACGATGTGAATCTATGCCGATATCTTTGATGCCTCATTGTACTTCGCACTCACTATTTATTTGGTCGTTCGTCGGAGACCTCCAGTGTTGTCGTCAGTTGCCGATGACAACTTCTGTACATGTCATGATGTCTTCTTTTGCAGGACTCGAATGGATGGCTAGGATTGTTGCTTATTTTGTGCCACTTGTTCCCGCTAGTGAGCATTTGAAAAACGATATCTGATTCATGAACGAAGGTTTAGCCTTATCATAATGAAACGATCGCGGTAAAGAGCAAGTCAACCACTTTTCTCACGTGTCCTGTTCTTGTCCTCGGTCAGTCTGTGTCTGTATACTCGAGATGCGTTCCAATGGCCCCATGCAATCCAGAACGTTTAATTTCTAACCATTGAACATTCCCGCCTGTTTCTGCAGCGTCAACGAAGGCTTAGCGAAAGGTGTGCACGCTCGCCCAGCGGGAATTACATCTGTGTGCCTTAGTCAGGCGTTTGAAGGGCGTGACGTGTGACGCGTGATCAGTGCCCTGCCGTTCCCCCTAAGTTGAACGTCGTTCTTCTTCGGCTCCCCTTCGTTTCCTACTCTTATTATTCAACATTATCGTAGCATTTGAGGTGTTGTATTGAGCACTACGATTGTTTGTATCACTTGCATCGGCACCTATCACCCCAACCCTCTTTCAATCCTGATGGAAAACTCAAAGATGGTAGGCAATTTAACTCACATTTGTTGTGGTATGCGCCGATCACTCGCAATTCACAGATGGACCCATTGGCACCTGGTGGTGCTGTGGCAGGCCCGAAGCACTCAGTCTCCTTTTGCCCTGCACGTCATTCAGCAAGGACATTCCCAAAGAACACTCAGCTGCAACTCAAGTCAAAGCAGAGCCCTGAAGAGAGCTTCCTTCACTCTGTCGCGCTCACCGAGGCTCCGCTCATCAAAAAGCTTTTGCACTCCTCCTTCCCTGAGGGCATCGATATCTCGCGGGACGTTATCCCTCAAAAGAACGGCTTCGTCCATACCGTACTTGAGGCATACAACCACCATCGTAGGCTCATCATCCGTCCCGACGATGTCTGGCTAGCAATTATGACCCAGTTCGGTTTCTTCGTCAATGGACACTCGGAGGAACTGCGCAAGATGTTTGTCGCTCATGAAGGGAAACGCGAGCTGATGGTTGTATTGGGTGGCAATCGATACTCGATGGATGCATCATTCATGGCGCAATGTATGATGTCGCTGATGGAAGAGCATATCACCGACCCCTCCCTCCGTG
>JBBPTN010000689.1:0-10579 GCA_038094075.1 Xerocomus spinulosus
TGCGCGTTTTCATGTCCTTGTCGTCTATAAAGATCGTGCCTCGGTCGGGTCATATATCCGTGCAATCAATTTCAGTATCGTGCTCTTACCTGAACCGTTCACGCCCACAGTAACCTAATAGTCATGCGAATCACTAATGGCACATGTGCACACGGAGGAACTTACACAAAGTTGTCCAGCTCCGACTTTAAATGAAACATCATGCAGCGCGTACTGATCTGAACCAGTGTACCGGAAAGATACGTCCCTAGGGACACGTAAGGTCATGCCTTCCGCACGACACAAATATCCTTGCCTGAATTCGATCGAGATTCTGTGCTGTAGCGCTTGTTGATTTTGGGAAATGGTGCATCCCCATCTGTGATTCTATTACGAATATTCGATATGTCGTATAGTTTGCGTACGCTCGCAAATTGCTTAGCGAGTGGGAATGGGACTCCAAACAGCGAAAAAAGACTCGAGCTGAACGTGTTGACAGCCTTTTGGTTGATAAGTGCAAGTGACGCAATCGAGATGGGTATCGATAAAGGGTACTGGACGGCCCGTAGAGTGAATACATCTAGTGTCTGCAATCAGATATCCGTCCTTGTAGAGCAAGGATGGGTACACATACCTAAGGCGACTCGCGTATTGGCTCTCGAAGAATTGGTGTCAGTGTCGGTCGATCAGCGACGATGTGAGTGCGTCTTATTTCCGGAAAGTTGATCCGACAAGACTAGCGGCATCAAGGAATACTGCAAACAATCAACAAAGAGGTTCTACCAATTATCCAAAAGAGCATACATTTCGTCAGGTGCCAAGCGACCCAGCAACTATTTCTTTGCGGTACACCTGGTCATCCACGAGATGTTTGTAGCCCTGCATCCGGATATAATCAGCGTCTTTAGTCGTTGCGGCCCACACTGATTATAAGTTGAGTACGAGGAGGAGGAAGACGAAATGTCTGAAGAAAGGTGCATGATATGTCCTGCACTGTACCATTGGAATAGTGATCGAGGGAAACTAAGCAGAGCAAGTAGTGCCCCATCCCGTTGAGTGCACTGATAACTGCGAAAGCGAGCGAATCACCATCATCAAGACGTTCATATTGTGTCCAAAGCAATGCCAGACTTCCACAATGTCGACTATGCAGATTCGAATTGACGCTGAATGGCAGGATCCCCCATCGCATGGGGATGCTATGGCGTAGAGTATACGAGCGGAGTAGTACTGTTTGATTGATAGATTGATAGATGGTATTTAAAATACTGCAAGAAATGCTGGGCGATTGAGAACATTCTTGTTGCTTCTTGACCGCAGTCTCGACCTTAGTAAGCCATGTCGGAAAACATGAAGAATCACGGAGGAGCAAAAGCGTACCAGAGAGAGAAGCTGTCCGGAATACCGTTGGAAGATGTGAAAGTGCTGGCATGCGTGCAAATTGTGCGAGACAGAGTGAGACTGCGGGAATAAGCAACAACTTCCTCGACAGTGAGGTGGAGCAGCATCAAGACTAGACAGCGCCGTATGTTGCATACATCTTTTACCATCCTCCATACGTATGGAAGGCCCCGAAGTACCTTTCACATTCAGAGGTCTGCATCGGAGTATCCAGTCTGAAAGGGCTCGATGATTGCGCAGCCTCTTCCTCAGATAGTATAGAAGCGTAGGTGGCCCTCGTGACACTGACGGAGCCTTTCTTGCTCATATAAAGACAGGGCGTTGACGAATGACCCCATTTCCCCTTATCTCTCTCTCATCCAAAGTGCATAATCGTGACTTTGACAGCAGTTGCTCTGGAATGTCTTTCCTCGATTTGCAGGCCTTTGCCGCAAGCACTCTTGCTGATAGCGAGGGTCTTTCTGCGGCGTTGAGGGTGCTCGAGTCCTGTTTAGCAGGTCCAGACGTACATCTGGACCTGATCATTCAGGACTTGTGTTCCGTCCCTAACCTCTTTGAATTCATCCTCTCTGGTGTGTTTTCGTCCCCATTTTCTGAATGATGCTAAATGTAGATTTTTTTAGTGCTGCCAAACGGTCGAGGGCTAGTGGACAAGATCCTGGATGACTGCCCGACCGATCCAGCGCTTATTGAGGCTTCATATACAACCACCCTTCTTCGACGGCTTTCGTCATTTACCTTTGCTTTACCCCCTGAACTTTTTTCTACTACCATCACACATCAGATCGGACAGTACAAGGTTTATGTGGAGGACGCATCCCGTGTCCTCGCTTTGTTGTGCTCTACTGATTTTTCTGCTGGTATTACTGGTGGAGTCATTCCCGCGAGTACCCTGGAGGATCCAGTGTACGACGACAAGGTGTCTCCAGGATTTATTGTCCATAAGAAAGGGATGAAAGCGAGGCGGAAAACTAAAGAAACCACACCTACCGTCGACATGGCACTATTCCACAAGCTAGGGATCAAGGTCCCCACGGATCATGCGGAGAGATACCGGGCAGCATGGGAGATTGTGGATAAATTCAAGGAGATCCTGAAGGTGTGTTAATGTTTGGGCTTGGTTTCTCTCTTGGCGCTCTGACATATTCGTAGTTTTATCTTGAACTTCTCCTCGAACCGTTTCTCATGCAGCACTCAAAGGCTATGTATGTCTCAACCGGGAATGCGACTGTGCGTGTACCGAACAAATCAATGGCAACCGAGGTCGTCGACCCAAAAGGGTCTGCCTATTCAAAGTTTCAGCCGCTGAAGGCTGCCCTGAACTTGAAAAATGCAGACAAACTTGGGGAGTGGCGAATAATCATCAGCACTAATGCAGCGAAGAATTTGCGAGAATTTGCACGGAGTGATGCAAATCAATGCCATATAGTCATGAAAAAGATAAAGTAGGTTGCATAATTGACATCGCCAACACTGGTTGAATTAACTGCTGATAGGCAACTCTCCGATGGGCATTTTTCTGCTGCCAATCAAAAGCGGCTGAATGGGTCCCCAGGTGTACCTATTTTCGAAGCGAAGATGCCGGGGGACCTTCGCCTCGTGGTGAGTCATCATTTATAGCGGTATGACCAGTTGCTCACTCCCACATAGTATCAAGTTGATGTGGTCCCAGACCACGATGGACGGGTGAATTTTGTTTCCACACTTTCTGTGGCCGTAGGTTAACCAGCATTTTTGCAGCTTGAGAGACAAGGTATTAGATTTTACCCATTCCTTTGTTTCGCAAATGCAGACTTCATTTCAGTGATCAAAATATATGGCATATACACTCACACGCAACTCGATCGTATCTGGAACTCGATAGGTCACCATCTTTGTGGAAAAGGCAAGGAATACAAGAGGCGGTTAGATCTCTTCATCCCTGCTTGAAAAATTGCTCTTGTGACATTCATGACAGTTGCGTATATCGAAATCGACCCATGTGTCCTGGCGACGATATTTATCTCCCGGCCTGCTTTCCACCAGAGGAACCCGAAAGTGACATCAAGGTGACGCCACTTGTGCTTCCAGACGATGATATGAGTGAGGTGCGTTCCCAGGTATACTTTCCTTGTTCATTGTTCACGTGTCTACAGTTACATTCGCTCCTTGTGTAAGCTTTTCCAATTCCTCTTCTCATACTTCTGGCTGAGGCTATACGCAGGCTCGAGAAATATATCACTTTCTCTCAGGTATGTCTCCACCAGCTTGCTGTCATGACATACTGATATCTTTTGTAGGCATTTTTAAATAGTGGGTACGTTCTTGTATATGGTAATCATATGTTTATGAGCCACAACAGGTTTGATCGTAAACCGAGATGTACAACATGTCTTTGAACTCGCGTGTGTAATCCTGGCGTTTTTAATGTTAGCATTAACCATGTGTTTACAGACCACAGGAGCAGAGGATCATGAAGTGCGAAACGTCGTGCTATGTTCTCGGAAGGAGTGGTACAGGGTATGGTTGTTGGACTCTTACACGAAACAGTTGCATGTCTGATTCACTACTCAGCAAAACGACCACAATGCTCTTCAAGATGCTTGGAATCCAATGGGCATGGCAAAGGCATATGTCTGATGGTAACCTCCCCAAGCCTCGTCAGATCTTTGTAACCAAATCTTCTGTCTTGGCGACAAAAGTTGAGGAATATTTCACAAAGTTACTTGAATCTTTAGTGTTGGCAGGATATTCTCTCGAAGATCTCAAAAAGCTGAAAGCACAGAACACGGAACTCAGGCTGGTAGACGCTGATGACATTGATCGGGTTGACCTCCCAAAGAAATTTAGTTTACTGGAAGAGAACCACTTTCCACTCTTTGTGACCTTTGACAAGGTAATTTTTAGTTTTGGTTGTTGGCTTCGATTGTTTATTCTCTGGTTCTAGCTTGTACAGATGACCGCTAGTGACATCCTGACTGGCGATGACCCCAACATACGACATGCCGCAAATTTTTTCGCCATCACTGATGAAGCTGAAGCAAAAGAGTCACTCGTGACGTATGATGTGTTTGCTGAAACATACTGGCCGCACTTTCCACACCCGTTGCCAAGGGGCTTTGGTGTGTACCCGACTTTCATCCCGACGAAGATAACGTGATTAGTTGCCTATATTACAGAACCATGGCTTGTTTTCTCAGAATTCATGGGTGTGTACTCATGACTTAGAGCGGGTTTGGGGTCGTCAAATTCCCCTCATAGGTGTCATCAAAGGATCCGAGCTGTCATTGACATGTCCCGATGGATTTCTGGATGAACCAACATACTGTGGCCTTTCGGCCCGTACCAACCCTACATTCGCTAACCATAGACAGTCATTGTATGTGCTTTTTCGAGCGTATTGCAAACTAAAAAAGGAACGTCGCCACCATGACATTGCTGATCGAACAAATGCAATATTGAATGTGCTATTGGGAGGTTCCCCATTGAATGGGCAGAAAGTTGACTACCTGTAAGGCTGAGTGCTGACTGGGAAAGACTTTTTCCTTGCTGAACAGTGTGCATTTAGGTATGTGGATGAGGCACAAGATAATTTGCTCATTGATGCTCTCCGTATGTGTTTCAAGCTACTTTACTGTGTGAAGATCTCACCTCTTTTAGTGTTGAGACTCCTCTGTCAGAATCCTGAGGGCCTTTTTTGGGCAGGTGATACTGCTCAGACAATTTCAGCAGGGAGCTCTTTCAGATTTGATGATTTGAAGGCCTTCTTATACCGTATCGAGGTAAGTGCATCCAATTCTGATGAAGTGAGGGATTGATATGTAATCAATATTTGCAGAGGGACCACAGAATGCATGTCATTCAAGACCGCTCCATTTCTGAACCCAGTGTGTTTGAACTTGCCATAAATTACCGCTCGCATAGCGGTATTGTAGATTGTGCTCATACTGTCATCGAGTGTATCACACACTTCTGGCCGGATGCAATTGATACTCTCAAACGAGAACAAGGCACTGTGGGGGGTTCAAAACCAGTGTTTTTCCATGGCTGGGACCAGGACACTGTTCGATATGAGCAGTTTTTGTTTGGTGAAATGTACACAGTCATTGTTCTACATCCTCTCCACATCTGATGTTTTCTTAAGGGGGAGTCGCATTGAATTTGGGGCTGAGCAATGTATGTATGAAAGACATTGCTATTTACAGTATTCACACGTCTTCCATAGGTATTCTCGTACGGGATGAGAAAGCATTAGAAAGATTGCGTCAAGAAGTCGGGGAAGTTGGCCTCATCATGTAAGGCAACGAACCAGTTGTTTTCATGATAGAATTTATCCCACTCTGTCCTAGGACCCTGTACGACAGCAAGGGTCTCGAATTCAATGATGTGAGCAATTGTGTCCGATATTTTGCAAAACTGACGATTGGATACAGGTGTTACTGTATAATTTCTTTGAAGATTCTGCTATCGATGCGTCACGTTGGTGTGTACTGCTAAACAATGCAGAAGGTGAAGCCGATGGAAAGGACCTGGCTAATGTCCACGCACCATCTTTTGAAAGAGATGAAGGCCATTTTGCTGCAGTTTGCAGTGAGGTGTGTGGAATGAATGGTGAATTCTACTGTAAGCTGCTGATTTAGTCTACAGTTGAAGTTGCTATACGTGGGTATTACTCGTGCAAGGAAGAACCTGTGGATTTTCGACAAATCCGACAAAGGTGAACCCATGAGGGTAAGATAAATCACTTTTGTTTTATGGCATCACTTACATTTCAATAGTTAATCTGGACTTCACGCAGTCAAATTCAAAACTGTACGCCAGAGACGGGTGTTCCACATCTTGCTGTGTCTTCAACCCCGGCTGAATGGGAGTTATTCGGGCACAACTTGTTCGATCACAAGAAATATTCCCAAGCCATGCATTGTTTTGCTAGAGCCTCGCTGCCTCGTATGGAGGCAATATGTAAGGCCTACCATCTCCGAAAAGTGGCTCGCTCGAAAATAGACGTTGCACCGCGGAAGGCTCAGCAAGATGCATTCCTCGCTGCTGCAGATGCCTTTACGGCGAGTGGGGATGACGCACCATTGGGAAAGGAAAAATTACAATACTACCGCAATGCTGCGGAGTGTTATGTGCGTACTAATGACAATCGCAAAGCAGCTATTGCGTACCGTTCTGCTCAAGAATACGACCTAGCTGCGTGGCGCTTCAGAAAGGCAGGACTCTTTGATGATACTCTCGAAATCCTCCACAAATATTCTCAAGAGATCTCCCAAGAATCTTCAGATAAACTATACACTGCGTGCAGATTATTCTGCTATACAGAGCAAGGTGGTAAGAAGTGCGTGCTTTGTGGCATGTGTACAATGCATCAATTGATTGATATATCTGAGCAGGCCTCGATTCCCATTGTTCCGATCCTATGGTGAAGAACTGGAATTCCTCGAGGACTATGGCTTCGACCTTGCCCGGGCAGCGCTGTTAGAGTCCCATGGAAAATATTCGGAGGCAGCAGAAGTACATTTGACAGGAAACAGGCCGGTTGAAGCTATCAGAGACCTCTTGAAGGAAAAGAGGTCACGAAGCACAATTCAGAAAGCAACTAAAATCCTGTTAGATAGTTTGTGGCATCGATGCTCGTTTGCAATTGCTCCCAATCGTGTAGCAGCCAGTCAAGACGTAATGGCACTACTGGACCTGGCCCGTGAATTTCCCGTCGATTTCGTGGACCCATTGGACCGTTATGAGGTATGTGGGTCATTGTAGAGGTCTAGGATCACGCATCTTATGACCTTTTCATAGATATCCATGTTCCAGTCCATCGCAAAGGCTGACCTAGCCACCCTTGAAAAGCTAGCTATCGAGTTCCTCAAGGGAAACCGAAAGCCAGCAGCATTGCTTGCACTCGATCACGTCTTCGCTCACTTGCTAGGGCTCAAGTCTTACAAGATCCATGAAATGTCATGCTTTTTGACTAAATTCATGGAGTACGCTCAACTGCTTCAATTTGTTATCTCCCATACCGATCCAGTTGGGACCAATTCAATCATGCGATTATTCTGTATCAGAAAGGTGTCCAACACTGAATATAGTTTGGAACCTGGGACTTTTCTTTATCGCTCGGCTACTGGCGACCGCAGTGGACCCCTTCATCCCCAACACTCCGTCACAGCACTCTCCAAGAATGTTGTAGCCATAGCCCTTCGCAGATATTTAGGCCAGCGTTTACGTGAACGAGTCATGGAGGAGAACGAACTGTGTTGCAATTCACCAGTTTTCTCGCATTGCCTGAGCTTCAGTGTCACGGGCCATTGCGATCGCACGGAGTGTCCTCAAGAACATGTAGAAAGTGACGAGCTGGATATCAAGCGATACAATTTGCGGCTCGGCATTCATCTCCAACAGATTCACATCCTTCAACTAATGTACTCTGTCGTTCCATGCCCGCACCTCCACAGAGGGTCTGTGTACGTGACGTCCTTCTCTTGCCACACTTGGTAGCTCATGCAGGATCATTAAGCATGCTTGACTGGCTCACTCATCTATACGAAGCCTTTAAACCACAGTCTCATGTACAGGGCTCTATTGCCGATCTTGACCTGTCTCCAATACCTGGTGCTCATGAAGGCATGCGTGTCATGAAGCATTGGGTGCGAGACGCTCTTATCAACCCCCACCCCGGCCGTCGAGACTCCTTGACAACTGTGCTGAGGTTGACTTCCCTCCTTTTTACTTTTGACAAATCTAGTGCTCTCACTTGCGTCAACAGAGCTTACTTCAATGCTCAAGATGCCAGGATTCCAGAGCTGATATATCCTGATGGTCACTATGCCATTGAAGACATTGTCAAGTTTTTTGATGGAACAACGTATGACTGCATTTCGGCAGGGCTGATGTTCCTGAGGTGTGTTAGTTGGGAATTATGGCCATCTTCTGTGCTGAGCTTGTCACAGTCACGTCGTCAAGTCTTCGCAAGTGGTGGATTTGTCTGTTTTATGTGATTGCCTGGAAGAGGTTATTGGGAAGATTTCCATCTCGTGTCGTCTCTTTGATCGCTTACCACTTGATGGCCTCATCCTCCCGCGAGGGTGGCTCTCTGCGAATAAGGATTTTTATCGGAAGAAGGGAGTCTGGATTGCTTTGATCGGAGCGACGCTGGGCTGTGTACAAGATCTGTTGATGCGTCTACAATCAGACAATGCCAGCCGTAAGTGTCTTTAGGCTAAACGAAAAAAACTTACTGAAAAACGCCAAGAAACATATATGCTCTTGGATACCGAACTAACAACAGTACTATGCGCTGTCTTTACGTCCAGAATGTTAGTCCTCTCACTCTTTGGTCTGGCAATTTGCTCACAACTTTGACAGTTGCCGGGCACTTTGTCTCCGTGCGTCCGTTTGCTAGTGTTCAGCAATGACCTAGTCCCAACAGTGACAATTAGTGAGCTACAATGTATCACATCACGACATTAGGCAGAAAGTTAGGGACATCTTCAATACTCTATGGGGAGTCGATGGGCCCATGCAAAGCGCAGACATGTATCGAAGGTAAGTTGCTCAGATACTCGTCAACCGTTCCAGCTCCAAGTAAACACGACTCTCAGGTACGTGAAAGCGCATGACTCCGAATACATAACGGTCATGGTCGGATATGACACCGAAGCCAAAGTGGTCATCCAGGATTTGGTGCAGCTTATCTACAAATATAGGGATCCACTGCATCCCAGACCACCGCGTTTTCCTCGGATCAAGGATATCTATTACACAAGTCCCTCCAAAATCCTATCGCTCCTGTCACCGTCTCAACCTGTGGTGGCTCGTCCTAGACCTCGTGCTGATGCGCCAGCTACCGCTTCCCAGGCTGTTCCCCAAGTCAAAAAAGCCGAGAACGAGGCGAAGAAGCTAGAGGATCACGATACCATGCTAGTAGACAATTTTCATGAAGAACATGAGCCACAAGAAGCCGCACCAGCAACGAACGAACTGACGCTCGTGCACGAACACGAACCGATGGAACAAGAGATGTTAGCTGCCAAGAAGATCCAAGACACATACCGAACGTACTGTCGACGCCGCAACACACGGACTCGCGCCATCGGGAGGGGAATAAAGGTGGAAGTGGATGCGGTTTTTATTGTATGTTTGAAGAACGTGTATACCTCAAACTGGGGAAGGTCGCCCTACCGCAATCTCTATCTCTGGGCATTACCGCGACTTGTCGTATGCCTCGACAGAGCCATGGCCACTGCTCAAAAACTCAAGGTCAAGGCGAAAGGCCTGCTTTCGAAGGAGAGTCACGAGCGTCTTGAAGCGTTGGGACAGCAAATAACCCGGATAAAGTAAGCATGGTGATGAAAGGAAGTCTTTTTGATGACCGTCTTCTTTCAGTACTCTGCTCAAGAAGGGTCGCGAATTACGCAACAAGATCGAGCCAAATGCAACCATGCATAACCCGGAAAACCGTGACAAGGCCGAAATGAGGGAGGCTGTTTCGGCTGTCAAGGATATCATCCGGAATGGTCTTTCTGAACCCGCTCATGATATTCAGAATGAGTTTGATGTCGCCTATCGTCTCGTGATGTTCGAGAAACAGCTGGCTCCTAAACCGGAGAAGCCAGAGCTGAATGTAGATGACTTGTATTCCGACGATTACTACTAAGTACAACAGGTCGCGCATCGTGCACTGGGTGTTGAACAGATTTGTAGTAGTACTGTACACTTGGTTAGCTGTAAATAAACCGAACGAGCTCTTCGTCCAACAAACCGGTTCCGGGGGCGATTCACTGAAAAAAAAACAGTATGTGTTCGACTTGGAACGAAATTGAACCGTACCTAGTAGTAGATCAAACGTTGGGCATTGGTAGTGATGCATTGATGGGCAACACCGTCAGACAAATGAACCCGTCCAAGATCGCGGTCGGTCGATCATTACTGTAATATTAGTGACACATGTGGTTGAATTGGCCGCAGCCAGTGACTGGCTCTGAAAGATGAAGCTTTGAAGGTCGACCAATACTATTTCGTCTCTGCACTCCGGCAGTACGGACTGAGCGTTATACGTCGGTGCGAGGACAGTGAAGGACTGAAGTGAGACTGGGAAGGTGGCAGAAGGTTGCAGGTGTGCGGTAAATTATTCCTGTCGTACTGACTTGGGGGTAGGTAGTACTAGAGCGACTAATGATTGAAACGTTCCCAGGATTTCCTACATTCGTCCTGTTCA
>JBBPTN010000690.1:0-10571 GCA_038094075.1 Xerocomus spinulosus
ATTACCGTACGTTCCCTTATCGTTGTAAAGGGACTGAAGAATGAAATGCAACAGTGCACTCCTTTCCAATTGTTCACGGTGATCTCCATTGCGTACGTCATAATTGGATTATTTGTATATTTCATGTCTGACAGATGAGCAGAACAATGTGCTTATCGATGAAAATTATACTGCGCGCTTGACCGACTTTGGATACGCATCCTTGGTGGGACATGTCGTAGAAGCATTGGATTATCCCAAGGTATCCACTTCAAGACCTGGAGCCTCGCGCTGGATTGCGCCAGAACAAGTCACATCGGAATTGTTCAGTTGCACGACGAAAAGCGACATATACTCCTTTGGTTGCGTTGCTCTACAGGCAAGTCTGGTGCTCCTAATGCATGTGTTCATTCTGATAGCTCTGCAGGTCTTGTCCGGCAAGCAACCGTGGTCAGAAATCCAGGAAGATGCAGCCGTCATTCTCTGCCTAGCAAGGGGTCACAAGCCGGGTCGACCCGTAAGCCAGACACTCGACGACACGCATTGGGATTTCATACAGGGATGCTGGTCACGAACGGAGGACCGACCGTCTGTGGAGACGATCGTTATGACCATACAACAGTTCTTGCACCGTTCTCAACCGTACCAACCCCTTCGAGAGATGGTGCCATTTTGGTCATCCCAGACTGATTATTAGGGATGGAGATGGGAAAGGAAGGTGTGAAGCGATGATTCTGTCATAATCTACGAAAGCGATGAAGTGTACACATCTATGTTCTGTTTCACACCTTGGCTAATGTGCAATACCTGGTGACCCCACTCAGATGAGCGTACTACGACGGTGTTGCAATACGTTGCAAGATCTCGACACCGAACCCAGAGGTGTACGATGGGCCGATGGCGTCCCGGTTCCATAGTTTGCACTGCATTTCACCCTGAGACTCTCCCCCTGGCGTGGAAAATAAATACCTCATGTATTTACGCACAAAGGGTCAATGAGCGCTTCCATGGCACAGCTATAAGCTGTAGATGCGAAAGCGTGTACGACATTTTTCCTCCCTCAACCCCATCACCACGCACCTCATATCGACCAGTCATCTTACAAGCACTATCATGTCTGTCATTGCACGACGGCTTGATCACAAGGGCTCTGAGCCGCATGCAGTTATCAAGACCCCATTTGACTTGCTTTCGCTCGCTTGTTTTCCTGATGGACGAAGAATAGTCACTGGTGACGAAGGCGGAGCCGTGAGGATATGGAGCGTGGAATATGGAGATCAAGAAGGACCATCGATGTCGCAAGATGACTCATTGGAAGTTTGGGCTGTGTTCGTGATCCGAGATGGCAAGTTGATCATGAGCAATGACAAAACGAGCGTCAGAGTATGGGATGTTGAATCTCATCGATGCGTCAAGAAATGGAAAAACGTCAGGAATCCGTATCCTAGAGCCGCGTTCTCCCCGGATGGTCGACTAGTGGCAATCTGTATCAATTGGGAGGTAGCTATCTATACTGTTGGAGGATGGCTGCACCAACACACCATCAAGGGTCACCCTGAAGAGTTTGGCGACTGCATACGTTCCATCTCGTTCTCACCTGGTGGATCAAGAATCGCTTGTGGGTCACAAGGGCGCATCTTGATTTACGATGTTGACAGTGGAACATGTATTCACGATACTCTGAATTTCTCAGACTACCGTGCACCTGAATACTCGGTTGGATGGCGAGTGCTATGGTCACGTAATGGTCGCAAGCTCTTTTTTAGTGCAGAGTATTTCAAAAAAGTCGAAACAAGCAGTGGGACCCCCTCTCATGTGATGGAATCCCACTATGCTATCCTCTGTTGTAACGCTGACAAAGGAGGGCGACAACTTGAAGACCATTGGATAGGTCACACTGCCCACATCCTCTCGCTCTCCCTTTCCCCAGACGGGTCAATCCTCGCAAGTTCATCCGAAGATAAAACTGTTTGTTTCTGGGATACATCTACTGGCAACTCCATTGGACGGCATTTGCAGCATATATATCCTGTGCGCTCACTTTGTTTCTTACCTCGTGGAGACTGTGTAGCGACTGTCTCGGGTCAAGAGATACAATTGTGGCGGGTACCTCGGTCAGATGATGCTCAGGCTCAGGTAACATCTATTAGCTTTTTCAAGTTGTTTTACTCATCTTTCCGCCATCGTAGATGCACCTAGCTTCGACGGGATTTGTTTCGAGTACGCTGATGTCTGTCATGTCGCGATGGTTCGACAGCCAGGGCTCTGAGCCACCTCTAGTTGTCAGGACCAATTCTTACTTGCGTGCGCTCGCGTATTTCCCTGATGGGAAAAGAGTCGTCACCAGGGACGATAACGGAGTCATTAGGATTTGGAATGCGAAAAATGGAGGGAAAGAATCCCCATCGATGTCGCACTACATGATGAAGAGTAACAATGTGGTCGTGACCCTAGATGGCAGGTTGATTATCACTAATGGCATCTGGAGTGTCAAAGCATGGGACGTTGAACTCCGTCGATGCGTCAAGACATGGTATGGCCTGTCATCAAACTTCCACATTGCTCTCTCCCCAGATGGCCAACTAGTTGCAATGGGTTCTCGGGCGGTGGACATCTACACCATTGAAGGATGGCAGCGGAAACAGACCATCAAGGCTAGCTCTAATATATCTTCCTTGTCATTCTCACGTAAAGGTAACAAGCTTGCCTGCGGGACGTCCACGGACATCTGCATTTACGACGTCAACAGTGGTACACTCGTTCTTCGTGTGACAGGCGGTGCCCTCGATCTCTTGTGGTCACATGATGGTCATACGCTCTTTGCCTGTAAAGACCACGCTATTTTTTGTTGGAATGCCGACACGGGAGAACGAATCGGGGATCCTTGGACAGGTCACACAATTCTGATACGCTCGCTCGCCCTTTCTCGAAATGGATTAATTCTTGCAAGTGCATCTTTGGATGAAACTGTTCGCTTCTGGAATACAGCTACTGGTGAACCCATTGGACGACCCTTGCATCATGGAAAACCTGTGCATTCAGTCCGTTTCTCTCCTCGCTACAACTGTGTAACGACAATCTCGGGTAAAGAGATATATCTGTGGCCGGTGCCTCGGTGGGACGACGCCCAGGCTCAGGTAATGACTACCGGCTCCCTCTGCAGGCTATACTCATCATTTCAACACTGTAGGCTGGGTCTGTAGACATTTGGACCCCACGTGACGCACCAGTACCACCTCTTTCATACCCCACACAGTATCCTTCCGTCGTTCATGATGATCAAAACATCTTCGCAACAGAGGATCAGCTCGAACAAGATAAAACACCTGATCTCTAGTGCGTCATTTCAACCTTATGGTTTCGTATGATCTCATTTTGGTACTAGTGTACCGCCCCCACCAGACCTCACAAAACATATAACGAGAGAAAACAATCAGTATATCGCCGGTGGAGGTTTTGGCGATGTTTATAAGTGTTGGTATATCAGTAATGATTCGCGGAAAGAGGTTCGGGCATAAAGCATATCTCACGACCATCATACTCAATTTATGGCATCTCCAGGTTGCAGTCAAGGCATTCCGGTTCAGGTTCACGATGGATGGGGATGGGGACGATAGAGAGTCTACCAAGGTACCTCGTCTCGTTCGTCTCGTAGGCATTGTTCAAATTGTGTCGTAGATGCTCCGCCGTGAACTCGGGATCTGGAGAAGACTCGAGCATCCGAACATCGTTCCGTTCCTCGGTATCGCATATGGGTTCGGGTTGCGTGGTGCCATGTCGTTGGTCTCACTCTGGATGCCTAACGAATCACTCCACCTCTTCCTAGCCAAGTATAATGACAATTTAGGTGTAGGACAACGGCTGCAGCTCGTGCGTATGTGCAACATCTGTATCATAAATATTCTAATACCATGTTACAGCTACTGGATATTGCGAACGGACTATACTATTGTGCGTTTCTACCATTGTTACGAAGCGACTGAAAAATGACATGCAACAGTGCACTCCTTTCCCATTATTCATGGTGATCTCAATGGTGTACGTTATAATTGGATTATTGGTACCCTATCCGCCTGATGGACAGGTAGCACAATGTGCTCATCGATGAAAACTACACTGCACGATTGACTGACTTTGGTTATGCATCCTCGGTGGGGAACATCCCCGAAGCATTTGGATATCTCCAAAGGTCCACTGCACGACCAGGAGCCTTGCGCTGGGTAGCGCCAGAGCAGGTCACGTCAGGAAAGACGTTCAATCGCACAACAAAGAGTGATATCTACTCCTTTGGTTGTGTTGCTCTCCAGGAAAGTCCGACTTTTCAAAAAATCCCACGTACCATTCTAATGGCTTTGCAGGTGTTGTCCGGCAAGCAGCCGTGGTCAGAGATCCGGGAAGATGCAGCTGTCATCTTTCGCATGGCATCGGGCGAAAGACCGGGTCGACCCGATTGCCAAACGCTCGAAGATGCGCATTGGGATTTCATACGACGATGCTGGTCACGAGCAGAGGACCGACCATCTGTGGAGAGAATAGTGAAAACTACTGAACGATTCTTGCGCCGTTCCAAATCATATCAACCCCTCCGAGAGGTGGTGCCATTCTGGTTGGCCCAAACTGATCCTTAGGGATGAAGGTGAGAAAGAAAGGTGCGTAGCGATTGGATGATCGTTCCCGTCTGGTATACGTGTTTTGATAACTACGTCCCCATAGATCTGTTACACCGATCTACAGCTCGACCCTATGTCAGCGAACTGCTCACCGTGGTCATTGACGAAAATGGTGAAGTCGCCTTGTTCAAGTGTACATATCTATGGTCCGTCTTACTCACCTGCTATTGTACGATACCTCGTTCGGGGCGTGTTTCAATCTGAATTTACGCTGTTTGAGCCTGGAAGCGTGATTGGACCGATCCCTCTCCCAGACGACAGTACCACGTTCCACCAGGAGTCACAATACACTGTGAAGGTCAAAAGGACATATCAGTGTGGCAAGGTAAACGATCAGAACCTTTACGCGAGAGTAAATAAGCCATGCGCGCGCCGTCAATGAACCCAGGCAAATACTTCTTTCTTCCCTTTGCAATCCCACCCTGCTGACCAGAGCTCGCATATGCAACCCGCAATCGCTGTCTCCAACACCTCCACATTCTTTGGTGAGGGGCGTATCCGATGCAGAGCTCGTTGCCAACCGTGCATCCCATGCACTGCATGCGGCTGAGACAGCATACACAGCGATGACGCTACACTCACGATCAAGACGTTTCTCACCGTGGTGGGCATGACGGGTACTGAACTGCCTGTGGAATCGACACCGTTGTGGATCACCTTGTGTACGTGGTACGATGTTAATCTTGTAGGTGTCTACTCGGAAATGAACAGTGGCTGCGCTAGAGTGCGATACAGTGAAGGGTTCTTCCATGGCGCGAACAAGAGAACGTGCATGAGCGATTGCAAAGAGTGCTCGTATCTACACTCTATCAGTCAGTATCGATCCCTTTGCAGGTATCATTGTCTTACACCTACATTGAGGGGTGGCTCGAACCGGTAGACATCCACGCCATGTGTAGCTAGTACGGCTTCCATGATGATGCATCGAGATACTGCAAGAGTTCCTGAACCGCTTTGTTGAGCCTGTCTGTTTATATGGCGCTTCTAGATCGCCTGCGACGAGGATGAGTATACGATATGTATGTGAGGATACACACCACACTGGTAGGGTCTGCACGTTGGAACAACATCAAACAGAGCAATAAGAAAAATGGGATCGTACTGAGAGTCAATGGTGGTCTCGACCAGCCAACAACGAGATTCAAAGGCGACAAGTGGGTTGCATACGATTGCTGTTCAGAACTTTTCTCCCGCTCAAGTGGGAGTCAGGGATATCTGTTTGTTTAATGCTGCAATGCATCGAATGAATGATCATCAGTTGCGATGGCATCTTGGTAAGGGTTTACACCGCAAAGTGTACATACCAACATATGTTCCGTTTCACTCACCGGCTATTGTATGAATATATACCTCGTTCGAGATGTGTTTTGAACAGTACTTAGTCCTGCTTGTGGCACTATGCTCTACAGACTACCATATTTGGCATGGTTATCCGATAGATTGTACGTCGTTAATCCAACTCGATCCTTTGATAGACAGGAGTGCCCGGATTCCACAGCTTTTCTGAGTCACTTGTGTCCCAATGACACTCGCTTTCTTGTGACCGATCGCATGATGCCCGTCAAGAGTGTTTGCTTCCATCATATATTCACCCATGCGAGAGTAAATAAGCCATGCGTGTATCGTCAATGAACAGCAACACAGGCAGATACCTCTTCCTCTCCCTTTTGCAATCTCACCCTGCTAACCTGGTCACCTGGTGGGAGCAGATTCCATCGCCAACCCTGCGTCCTGCACGATGCGTCTCGTACACTGCATCACACTTTAGCGCCGCCATTGTCCACTTCCGAGCAGACACCTACACGTTTGTCCACCACGGTGAGAAACGTCTTGATCGCGAGTGCAACATCATCGCCGTGTATGCCATCTCAGCCGCATGCAGTACATAAAATGGGTTCTTCCACGGCACGAACAAGAGAATGTGCATGAGCGATTGCAAAGAGTGCTCGTATCTACACTCTATCAGTCAGCATCGATCCCTTGGCAGATATCATCATAATCATGGAAGCCGTACTGGCTACACGTGGCATAGGTGTCTGCCAGTCCAAGCCATCCTTTGATGTCTGTGTAAAACGTACTTCCAGATCGCCTGCGACAAGGATGAGTATACGATGTGTATGTGAGGATACGCACCACATTGGTAGGGTCCGCACTGTGTAACAACATCACTGGAGTTACGATTGCTGTTCAGAACTCATCTCTCACTCAAGTGGGAGTCAGGGATATCTGTTTGTTTATTTGACAGACATGTTGCATTGCATCAAATGAATGATCACCAGTTGCGATGGCATCTTGGTAAGGGTTTGCACCGCAACGTGGAAAATAAATACCTCATGTATTCACTCGCAAGGGTCCATGAGCGCTTGCATGACACAGCTATAAGCTGTGGAGGCGAAAAAAATATTTCGCATCTTTCCTCCCTTTGACCAATTCCCTCGCTGCGCACCTCAAGTCGACGGGACGTCCTACATGAAGTGCCATCATGTCTGCCACAGCACGACGGTTTGACAACGAGAATCCTAGGATACATCAAGTTATCAAGACAAGATCTTACTTGCGTGGGCTCGCATATCTTCCTGATGGGCGAAGAGTCATGACGGGCGATACTGGTGGAGCCGTGAGGATCTGGAATGTGAGAAATGGAAAACAAGAAGGGCCATCAATGTCACAGTCCCTGTGGACCATTTACGAAGTGGACATGACACGAGGTGGTAGGTTGATATTGACCCTGAGCCAATTGAGTGATAGTGGCATCTGGAGAGTCAAATTATGGGACGTCGAATCTCGTAGATGCGTCAAGACGTGGAATAACATGTCATTGATGTACTATCATATCGCCATCTCCCCAGACGCTCGATCGGTCGCAATGGGCACTCGAAATGTGGCCATCTACAGCGGAGAAGGATGGCGGCGCAAACACACCATCAAGGTTGGCGCTGCCATAGCGTCCATGGCATTCTCACCTGGTGGAGACAAACTCGCTTGTGGTACAGAAGACGACGTCCGGATCTACGACATTGCCACTGGCAGAGTCCGGTTGAGTGGCGACAGCGGTACTTGGTCTGCGCGTGTGATGTGGTCACGTGATGGTCGCACTCTGTTTTCCTCGGACACCTCCATTCACTGTTGGGACGTCGGAACAGGACAGCGGATCGGAGAACCTTGGACGGGTCACGATGACTGGATACTCTCCCTTTCCATTTCCCCAGACGAACCGATCCTTGCAAGTGCAGCTTCGGATGGAACCGTTCGTTTCTGGGATACATCTACTGGAGAACCTATTGGACTACCTTTGCGACACGGCGAACCTGTGCATTCGGTCAGTTTCTCTCCTCATGGCGATTATGTAGCGTCAACTTGGGGTAAAGACATACATCTGTGGTCAGTACCCCAGCTAGACACTGTTTCGGAGCAGGTAATGTCTACTAGTTCTTTCCGGAGGCCATACTCATCATTCATCACCGTAGACACAGTCTGTAGACATTCGGGCCCCACGTGACAGTCCAGTACCACCTCTTTCATACCCCACACAGTATCCTTCAGTCGTTCGTGATGATCAAAACATCCTTGCAGCAGAGAATCAGCTCGAACAAGATACAATACCCGATCTCTAGTGCGACATTTCGACCTTGTGGTTTCGTATGATCTCACCTTGGCACTAGTGTCCCGCCTCCACCAGACCTGACACAATATATTATGAGAGGAAATGCACAGTATATCGCCGGTGGGGGTTTTGGCGATGTTTATAAATGTTGGTATATCAATGATGAATCACGGAAAGAGGTTCGGGCATAGAGCATATCTCACAACCATTGCACTCAATCTATGGCATCTCCAGGTCGCAGTCAAGGCATTCCGGTTCACGTTCACGATGGATGAGGATGGGGACAATAGAGAGTCTACCAAGGTACCTCGTCTCGTTCATCTCTAGGCATTGTTCAAATTGTGTCGTAGATGCTCCGCCGTGAACTCGGGATCTGGAGAAGACTCGAGCATCCGAACATCGTCCCGTTCCTCGGTATTGCATATGGGTTCGGGTTGCGTGGTGCCATGTCGTTGGTCTCACTCTGGATGCCTAACGAATCACTCCACCTCTTCCTAGCCAAGTATAATGACAATTTAGGTGTAGGACACCGGCTGCGGCTCGTGCGTATGTGCAACATCTGTATCATAAATATTCTAATACCATGTTACAGCTCCTGGATATCGCAAACGGACTATACTATTGTGCGTTTCTACCATCGTTACGAAGCGACTGAAAAATGACATGCAACAGTGCACTCCTTTCCCATCATTCATGGTGATCTCAATGGTGTACGTCATCATCGGATTATTGGTACCCCATCCGTCTAATGGACAGGTAGCACAACGTACTCATCGATGAAAACTACACCGCACGATTGACTGACTTTGGATATGCGTCCTTGGTAGGAAATATCCCCGAAGCATTTGGCTATCTCCAGAGGTCCACTGCACGACCAGGAGCCTTGCGCTGGGTGGCGCCAGAACAGCTCATGTCCGAAGAGACATTCAATCGCACAACAAAGAGTGATATCTACTCCTTTGGTTGTGTTGCTCTCCAGGAAAGCCCGACTTTTCAAAAAATCCCACGTATCCATTCTAATGGCTTTGCAGGTGTTGTCCGGCAAGCAGCCGTGGTCAGAGATCCGGGAAGATGCAGCTGTCATCTTTCGCCTGGCATCGGGCCAAAGACCAGGTCGACCAGCGTGCCAAACACTCTATAACTCACATTGGGATTTCATACGACGATGCTGGTCACGAGCTGAGGAGCGACCGTCTGTGGAGACGATAGTTACAACCACTGAACGATTCTTGCACCAATCCCAACCATCCCAACCCCTCCGAGAGGTGGTACCGTTCTGGTTGGCCGAAACTGATTCTCAGGAATGAAGATGGGAAAGGATAGTTCGTCGTGATGATCATTCCCGTTCAGTATACATGTTTTGATATCTACATACTCATAGTTCTGTCACGCTGTTTTACGGCGTGACCCTGGTTGAAAGCCTAAAGGTATGTAATGACAATCCTCCCAATTTACTCGTCTTGATCTCTACAATACCTAGCCTCTGCTTGATGTACCAACAGTCCTCAGATCCTGTGAGAGTGGTTATAACGGATGTGGATGTGGAATATGCTTGTAAAAATGTTGTGTATAGGTGTGCATGCGACCTTTTCTTTGTTTCATCTCGTGAGCTACTTTGTAACTGTACGCAGCTATGCCTGTGTTGTGTTGTATATTGTCGCTGTTCGATCGATAACGTGAATCTAGTCAGAAAAGCAGACACTCTTTCCGTGCTGGTGCAGCATCCAAAGACAGAAGCAATACGGCCGAGTGACAAACCCTCGGGCACGTCTCGAGTGCTTAGTACCTGTCGAAAATACAAAGGCTGCCTCAAGAGACGCGATGAGGTGTGGGCTATGTCGCTTGCTTTTCCAAACGCTGATGTGCCAACTCAAGCGATGAAACGCATTGTCGATGAATCGATGACTTCCGGCCTCTCTTTGGCCCATGGAAAGTCGAGTTCAGCCATCAACGTACGCTCCTCTCCTTGCTGCGGTGGCGCACTTGTACGATCCGAGTGGGTCAACGGGTCGTTTGGTTTAGGGTGAGTTTCACTCGGCGTATCTCACCTCTATTACGACTGTCGAAACATCCATAGGAGATTCAGACTGTTTACCTCGCCCATGCCATCGCAGACAGGAAACTGCCCTTGTGGGGGAGACATGCGCGCATACATAGACCTCTTCCCATGGGAGGTTTTCAGGCGTTCAACGTAGAAAGGATGACTCTGGTCGGGAAGTCAATGTGCTTGGATTGGGCAGAGTTGCACAGCTCAGTTTCATGCATCGACTAAATCATACCGTCAGAGGTTGCTGTCATCATGGTCGCACAGTCTCTAT